>JASDQU011440368.1:0-20260 GCA_032191745.1 Picea mariana | reverse complement strand
AAAGCCGACCTAAATAAAATAACATTACTAATCTAATATTCCCCAATTAAGGGTTAATGAGCAAGCCGACATAAATAAAATAACATTACTAATATAATATGCCCCAATTAAGGGTTAATGAGCCAATATTAGGGCTTAACATTTCATCCCTCCATGATGGTTTTCCCACCCTTTGACAAACATCGCATTACTGGCAATACTCTTTAGCATCCTTATGAAGTGTGGTCCACCAAATCCCTGCTCACAAATTTTTTTGTGTAATTTCTTTACCTATGTAATGTCCTCCTGCAATCCTTTGGTGTTCTTCTATGAGTAACATAGGTCTTTCATGTTACAACACACATTGTCTCAATATTCCATCTGCACCCAACCTGTATAAGTTCCTTGCAATCAACTGATAATCTATTGCTTTAACTACTAATTGTTTCTTATGCGCAACTATCATGTTCGATGGGGCCATTCTTGTACTTAGAAACTACATGATGTCTGTGAAGTAGTCATCCACCATTTTAACTGCAAATAGTTGTGCATCTGGAAGCTTCCTATTCGACCACGTCATCTACTGCACTGGCAGCATGCCATGTCATCGTACGAATGTTGCATCACTGCAAAATCACCATGCAACATCATCATGCCACATCGGTGCCACATCATTATACATACCGTACGGACTGTCACGTGGTAAAATCCTACTGGTCCACAGATCGGTCCAAAAGTGCCAAATATGGGTGACACGTGGAAGCCTCTAGTGCTGCCATGTCACCATGCTGACGTCAACATGACACATGTCACCTGTTTCTCCTACCATGTGTGTTGTATGGATTTTGACGTCTTCCTTGATGCTGCTGACGTTAGCAGTATGTATGATGACTCATCCCCCTGCTGACTGGGCTAGGTTGACCAAAATTTGACCATGAATATCTTTTGATCCGTAACTCTGTTTGATGAGTCATTTGCATCGTTAGAAATCTTGTGATGTGCTCTTTGCGATAATGTCATTTTCACTGAGTTTTGAGAACTTTGAAATTTTTCCATTTCTCTGTCTGTTGAGGCCATTCTAAGCATCCTGAGTTGCTACTGTGAGTTATGAGTTGTTCTTAGTCTTCTCTTGATACTTTTTGGATAAATATGACATCCATGTAGAGGTTGACCCAGCATACACTCAATATACATGATGATGCAGGAGGATGTAAGAGCTTGCATGGGTATACAGGAGACATACTTGGTGGAGCCTGGAGATTTACGTGGAGAGTGGTCCTCTCCCTTATAGAAACACATGGATTTGGGAGATTACCTTCTTGGTGGCATCAGTCATATGAGTGATGATAGGGGAGTGCGATTGATCATCAGTATGTGGAATCACCTACCATTGTACACGATGGCATGAGACTAGTGTGGAGTCCAGGTGATTATTCACCTTGGATGCCGGTGGATGAGTTTTGGTCAAGCCATTGGGGTTGACCAACACATATGATACTTCCCAGTCCTACATATGGTTCTAGGTATGTATGTTAGCATTCCTCGGTACTTTCATTAGATAGAACAACATAAGGGAAGATAGTCAGTTGCATGGGACATGGAGAGTTATTAGACAAATATCTCTTAACAGGGGATATTCCATGACATGCAGCAGGATAGAGGAGGTTCACTCGAGACAGTTAGATGAGGCCTTGGGCATGATGGAGAGTATCCTCGGTCATGGGACAGATGATATTTTAGAGGTTGATATAGGTTCAAAGTCTCATAGGGATGAGGATGGGGATCATAGTAGGACAGATGCTTCTGATGAGGACTATGAGGTCAGTTGGCAGGATGTATGGTCGTAGTTGCAAGCAATAGAGATATTGTGGACCGTAAATGATGTACCAATGGTTGGACAACTTGGACATATCAGGAAACATCAGCAGATAAGAAAGAGATTATTCTGGGAGGATCTCAAGGATGATGTCATGAGGCATATGGGGGTGTTGGACAGGCAGTTTTGGATGCAATTTAGGAGAAAACCCAAGTATAAAGAAAATGCACAGAAGGAAGAAAAGGCGCAAAAAAAAGAAAGCACTCAGAACGAAGAAAGTGTGTAGAAGAACATAAGTGCTCAGGAGGAAGACAGTGAATAGACAGAAGAATAAAACAAGTAAGCAAGAGAATAAAGTGTGAAGGATGACAGTTCGCCTTTATAGAAATAGAAGAACAAAAGAAAATCTATATAAAGAGCGAAAAGCAGAAGAAAGAAAACAACCAATTAATTCAAGGTGGCCATGCCATGCATTGTAATGGGTTATTTTTGGGATAGATAGAATAGGGATTTAAGCCCTAGATTTTGGGTATAAATATGTAACGGGTTGGGAGATAGAGAAGGATTGAGTGGTGAGGTTGAATATTATGCAAGAGTCATTAATGTAATAGTCAGATGATAAGATTAAATATGAATAAAGAAAGAGTTGGAGATAATCGTGTATCTTGTGTTCTTTACTTGTTTATGTGCGTTTATGAATGATGTTGTTATACTTCATAGACTAGACTTAGTTTATGGATTGATTATGGTGAAATATTCATGAATGTTTGTGACAATCCATGTAATAATCGAGAACATACATGAGCGAGAAGACTGAACAATGACTCGAGTACCTGCCTCCCTTCCCCTTACTACTGCAAAAGCTTGGTTCTTGCAGTCCCAATAGATACCCCGGGTGAGACTTCATCTTCACAAGCATGTGATGTTGAAAGGGTTGGTGGTGGGTTTTTTTGGTCAAGTTAAACTGAACCTTAAGTCTTACAACCCATGCACATATCAACTTAAGCCAACAAATGGTTATGTTGTCGAGACCAGGACATTGTTATTAAGGGAATGTTTTGGGGGGCGACTAAGAAGGATATCACAGACTGATTGGGACAAAAAGAATGGAAATTTGCAGGATAGGAGAATAGGAGCCCTCGGATGAGTGACAATCAATGGATGCAAAGGTATGTGTTCATGGATCTGCATCAAATTTTCTTTGGCAAATTTCCAAAAAATCTGACCAAGTGGCTAGAGAGGTTGGTAGAGAAGACGGGACAGTTTAGTGTTGCAGCGTCGAAGAATTGGACTCCTGAATTGGTAAGACAATTGAATTTGGTAAGTAACCCAACTACTCAAGCAATTGATTTTTGGTTAAATAGTGTGATAGGGAGTTATGTTACAGAATTTATAGTAGATTGTATTCAATCATTCAGTGTTGCACAAAGATATTTTTTTAAAGGTCTGTGTGGGAGGTTCTTGAAATTGTTGAATATGTGGATAAAAATGTTGTTATCTAAAAAACATGTGATGATAATGAATTCTGACAACTAAAATGGATTTGAGCACATAGGGGGAGTCGAAGGATGGCAGGAGGATCGTCTAAGAGAAGGAATTAATGAACAAGGAAGGAAGGGACTGAGGATGCAATAAGGCGGCATACCAGAGGAAGAGTATGATTTTATAGATTTGCACGGAGGAAGAAGGTACAAGATGCAAAATATTGGGCCTGGGAGAGAAGATCAGTATAGTGAGACGAAAGAAATTGAAACTTGCACACTTGTTCGAATCATGGAGATACCATATGTAGGAGGAGAAGAAGAAGGGTCTCATTCTAGTCCAATAATAGAGGAGCTAGTAAGTCCTACTCATGTAGGATCTTGTGTTGAATCCACGACCTCATGTGCATCACCACAATCAAAGATAACATTTGAAGATTAGTCAAAATCCATCATAGTTAGTTGAGGAGTATAGAGTAGTAGTAGTGAGAATAGTGGGAGTAGTGTGTACAGCTAAAATTAGAATCAGAGTCCACCAACATCACCAAGAGGATGGACTACACAAGCCAACATTGTAGGAGTAGATAATACTCTTAGACTTCCTGAATTTAAGGGAGTGGGGTCAGAGGATCCAGAACAACACTTATTTTTGTGCGAGATAGTTTGGGCCTCTAAAAACATACAAGATGATGTCGTAAAATTTGCATAGTTAGAAACAACATTTAGAGGCCATGCCTTGGTATGGTATATGAAGTTATAAAGCATTGCACCTATAGGATAGGCCAGAAATTTGCTAGAGATAAAGAAAGCACTATAAAAGGAGTTCAAAAAGCCAAAGTCAGATTCGCAGTACATCACTGAGCTAAAAGAGATCAAACATGTGAAAACAGAGTCAGTGGGATTTCGATCAGAGCTTAAAGGATGTGATGGGGAGATGAAATTTCCAAATTATGGATCAACAACATCAAGAGTGGTTTATTGTCGGACTTCTACCACAAATTCAAAGGCCCTTGATTCAATAGAAGGTTGCATCATAGCCAAGGCAATGGAGATCGCAATGAAATTAAAGGCATCTTCAGTAGGAGATAATGGAGGAATGGCATAGGTTTAGACGCAGTTGGTCGCATTGAAAATTCATTTGGTTGAACTTACCAAAGGAAGGGAGAAATGACAACAATTTTGGTGTACCAAAGGCAGGACGGAAGGCCATCATAAGCATGAATGCCTAGCATTCGCAAAGCATTTGGCAGTTGGAGCACCGAATCCACTACCAGGAGGAGGATGCTGCGAGATATGTAAGAAATGGGGCCATCACCCCACTGAGTCTCCATTGCTACAGAAGTATCAGAGTACACCTAATAACTTGCTTTGAAATTTTTGCAAGTCGGTAGGATAGAAAGAGAAGTATTGTCACTTGTTCAACCTACTAAGAAAGCACAAATCATATATGTACCGGATCCAAGAAGAGAACACCTCTATAGAGGGGGGTGGTGTGCAGTACAACAATCAAAGAGGTTTCAATCAGGGGAACAGAGGAAACTTTGGTAGAGGTCAGGGTAGAGGGACTTTTGGTAGAAGAGGATGTGGAAATATTATTTGTTATAACTGTAATCAACTTGGACACTTGTCCCGTGGTTGCCAGAATTTGTGTATGATGTGCACAAATTGCATAGCACTGGATCATGTGACAGAGGACTGTACCCAACTAGTTGTGAAATGGAAAGCTAGAGGAAACTTGAATCTGAATCTGAATCAAAATGTGCAGATGATATCATCCAAAAGCCGCAGTGAAGGACCAAAAATAATAGTTTTTATGCATGGAGGAGCTAAGACAGACATTGATATGGCAACTCGAGGAAATGAAATAGAGCAGTGGGTAAGAAATTCAGTAGGGCCTATACTAGCATTCGATCCATAGCAGGAGAAAGAGACATATCAGAGCACTATAAAGGAAATACTGGGACCGCATGAGGGAGCATCAACATCATCGTTTCCTCATATAGAAGATCAAGTTGGACCGGAGAAGTCAATTGCGTAGGTAAGTACACTAACGGAGTTCTTAAGGAGTTGTGTAGAACTAATAAAAGATAAAACTGCACTAAGTATGTTATATAACATGTTTGATCATTGCACAAAAGTAAGGGACACCCCTGTCGCACAAAGAATGGTAAACTAGGTACTGTGCAGAAAGAGAACCAATGGAGAATTCAGGTTTAATGCACAGATTGGAGAGTACGATGTGGATAAAGTTATTTTGGACTTAGGATCTAATGTGAATGTTCTACCTAAGCAGACATGGGAGATTATGGGTGAACCTGAGCTAGTATGGTCCCTTGTTCAATTAAGGCTCATGAATCATCATAAGATAGTCCTGATTGGGCGACTGATGGGAGTATCTATGAACATAGATGGGGTTCGTAGCATGGAAGACTTTGAAGTTATTGAGATAGTAGACAATAGTCAATTGTATCTAGCACTGATGGGATTGGAATGGGCATTTGATAACCAGGCAATTATTAACTTGAAAAAGAGAGAGATGATATTCAAGGTCAGGGATATGAAAGTTACTCCACCTTTGGACCCATCAGAAGGAAAGTGATACACAGAGCCAGCAAGAGAGAAGGACATTGACAAATTATACAATCTGACTGCATGTATGGGGGATTATGTTGATCCGACAATGAATTGCATTGTCAGTTGGAGAAGTATCATTTTGTGCGCATCGGATTCAGAAACTGGTCTAGAGAATTTCCAGCAGAGGATGCATGAGATGTCAACAAGACGATGTGCGTGGATAAACTGATATTTTCATTGGATTGGAATGTAGGTATGTGACCCACCTAGGTACGATGGAATAACTGAGATTTGCATATATATAAAATCATTTGATTTACAGGTTCCCAGACAATAGCGGTTGTTGGCTCTGGATGTTGTATTAAAATAAACTCCAGTTAGATGGTTGGCTACACACAGAAAGGGAATGAAAGAATGGGCACAGTGTTGTAGACTAATCTAGATATGCTTTGTCCCCAAGGAAGAAGAAGTTGCATAGAAATACATAGGAGAGAGCAACCTGGTAGGTCACGTGGAAATTTCTAGGGCCTTATGGCACTCAATACTAGAAATAGAGTGGATGCACATATTCATACACATGTTGGACACCATCCTGAAGAATTGTTACTTAGAATTGGAGATGCGCAGGGAGACAGCAAGTTGGGAAGAATTAGTCCAAAGATTCAAAGTCATGTTCACATTTGAACACGAATCTCCTTCCATACATACAACACTACAGGCAATTCGCACAAAGATCTTCTCGGAGGTGGAGACGATGGAAGTAGCACACATATGAAGTACAGATAAATCCAAGATAATGGTCCAAAAGTTATTGGAATTCTATAATGTTGTGAAGGAAGAATACGAGGACGAGGATCCCAGGAATGTACAAATACCTGAGATAGAAGAAACATGTGCAGTAGAAGGACCAGATCTTACACGTGTCGTGTACACACAACCTATCAAGATGGAGAAGGTCAACATTGGGATAACGGAGAATCCTAAGTTTGCGCAGATAGGAGATTATTGGAACGATGAGACAATTGAGAAGGTTGCAGACTTATTGTGGGAATATCAGGATCTATTTCCAAACACATTCTCATAGATGAAGGGGATAGCAGGCGACTTAGGTGAGATGAAGATCCCACTAAAACCTGGAGCTAATCTAATACGACAGAGACCTTACAGGTTAAACCCGAGGTACAAGGAGAAGGTCAAGGCTGAAATAGACAGGATGATAGATGTCGGTATCATTGAACCAGTCAAAGAATCTAGGTGGATTATCCCAATGGTGGTGGAGGACAATAAGACAAGAGGAATTAGGATCTGCATGGATCTAAGGAATTTGAATGATGCATGCTTACATGATCCATTCCCAACACCATTCACAGATGAAGTACAGGAGAACGTAGGAGGCCAAGAAACTTATATGTTTACAAATGGATTCTCTGGGTACCATCAGATAATAATTGTGCGGGAATATAGATACAAAACCACTTTTGCAATGCAGTGGGGAAGTTATCAGTATACGGTAATGCCATTTGGATTAAAGAATGCCCCTGCGGTGTTTTCTAGAGTAGTAGTGGCAACATTCAAGGAGTTCATCCATAAATTTTTGGAAGTTTACTTGGATGATTGGATCGTGTTTAGTTTACTACAAGATCATATAGAATTTCTTTGTCTCATGTTAGATCGCTGTAGACAGTGTCAGATTTCGTTGAACTTAAAGAAGTGTATCTATTGGGCACCATTTGGAATTCTATTAGGACATGTAGTGTGAAAACAAGAACTATTGGTTGATCCAACCAAGATCGTGGTAATTATGGGCTTGGAACCTCTGAAATTAGTCAAACAACTAAGGGTAACTTTGGGCCATACAAGGTATTACAGAAAATTTATCAAAGGATATGCGCAGATTACAGCACCCATGGAAAAGCTACTTAAGAAGGAATCCAAGTTTCAATGGAATGAGGAATGTCAGAAGGGGCTAGACACTTTGAAACATAAACTGGTAACTGCACCCATTTTGATATTTCTAGAGTGGAACAAGGAGTTCCATGTACATGTAAATGCATCATCCATAGCGTTGGGCATACTACTATCACAACCCGGGGAAGGGGACATCAATCATCCAATTGTGTTTCCAAGTAGGAAAGTGTGTACATCTGAAAATAATTATACCACTATAGAGTGGGAAGGATTGGCAATGGTCTATACGTTATAGAAGTTCATGCACTACTTATTGGGGTCCCACTTCAATATGTATACACGCCATTATGCGTTAAAGTACTTAGCCAACAAGCCTGTATTATGAGGAAGAATATGCAGATGGTTGTTATTATTTTAGGAATATGACTTTGACGTCATAGTAAAACTAGGAAAGTTGAATGCAAGACCAAATCATCTCTCGCGCATATTGACAGGAGAGGATGTAGGAAATTTAGAAAATAATTTCCCAGATGCGCAGTTATTTGCAGTTAGGATGGTGGATGATTACTTTGTGGACATTGTGGAATTTCTAATTACAAGCATGGCCCCATTTGAGATGACAGTTGCACAGAAGAAACGGGTGGTGGTGAAAGAAACAAATTTGTATAAGTTAGGGGAAGATGGAATAATGAGGCGTTGTGTACTGGAACATGAAAAGTTGATTATAATAGGGGAAGCGTACAATGGAATTGTTGGAGGACATTATGCAGGCAAAGCAACGGCACAGAAGATTTTGCGCGCAGGGCTTTGGTGGCCTACACTGCACAAATATGTGAAAGAGTATTGTCAGTCCTGCAATGTCTGTCAAAGAGTGGGAAAACCATATCGAAGAGACGAAATGTCGTTAAATATACAGGTCACACTACAAGCATTTTGATAAGTGGTCCATTGGCTTTGTAAGACCGATCAATCCACAAGCAGGGATATCAGGGACACGATACATCATCACTGCGACATAATACTTGACAAGATGGGCAGAAGTAGCACCAATTATCGATAGTACTGCAGAGACTGTTGTGTGGTTTCTATTTGAGAATGTAATCATAAGGCTTGAATGTTCATGCATGATACTTAGTGATCAAGGTACACACTTTATGAACAGAACAATTTTCGCACTGACTGAGGAGTTTCAAATTCATCATCAAAATAGTACACCATATCAACCTCGGGCCAATGGCACAGTGGAATATTTTAATAAGATCTTGGAGTATTCTTTGACAAAGATCTGTAATGTAGTGCGAGATGATTGGGACTACATCCAATCTTATGATTCCCTGCAGTACTATGGGCTTACAGAAATACAAGTAAGAAGTTCTTAAGACAAACATTGTTCAAGTTGGTCTATGAACAGGAAGCAGTGATACCAATAGAGTTCATTCTACCTAGCATGTGCATTGCATCCATCACTGATCTCTTCAATACTGGTGTGATAGAGGAGATATTAGTGTAGCTAGTTCAACTTGAGGAGGACCGGTTTATTGCAAGGTTCCATCAGCAACTGCAGAAAGCCAGAGAGAAGGCCTGGCACGATCGCCACAATAAACTAAATAAATTTCAAGTCGGTGATTTGGTACTACTCTATGAAAACAAGTATATGTAGCATCCCAGGAAGTTTCGCATGCACTGGTTAGGACCTTACATAATCCAACAATTGACCAGGACAGGTGTTGCGCAGTTGGAAACCTTGACAGTCGGCAACCCGCGCAATAATTTGGGTTGTGCCAGAACCTTTGTATTATAGTAAGTGTAACATAGTATCAATAAAAACAGGAAAAAACCAAAAAAAAAAATAGAAAAAATGAAAGAAAACAAATAAAAAGTGGATATAAGACACAGGAGAAACGAGTCGTTGAATAGCAAGGTATTATAGTAAACTTGCACAATTGGACCGATCATTACATACAAAGAAAACACTGCGCCAAGTTCAAAGACAAGATACAGACGGGCCTGACTACGAAGTGTATTGTTGGAAAAGCAACCAACCATTGCGCAAGTTGTCTAAGACAAGACCATTAAAAGCAGTCAAGCATAGAAACGACAATTCGATGGCTAGTGAGAAAGATCATAAACACATCATATAAGCCTTAAATAGGAAAAGCCAACGGAAATATTGAACAGATCAGCAGTATGAAAGGAAAATCACACAGAGGATTTGGTCATAAAAGAGCATTTAGTTACCCAGTCACCAACTTCGACGTCAGATTGGACAGGGAATTTAAGGCGGGTTGAGACAGTTATACTTGGCACAAACACACAAAACACCAAGAGGGAAGGAAATTCTAAGTCATTGTTGCATGCAAGCAGAAGAAAACAGATCCAAATTACCCGATCCAAGTTACAGTGACCTGTATAGCCACAAAGAGTTTGTTCACAAGTCCATCACACAGCAAGAATGGAACCCCCGATAATGGGAGGATCGTCCAGTGTAGCAAAGAAGCAACCAAAGTGACCAATAGCGGGTGTGGATGTCGAGGAAGTAGTTGGAACTTTGACCCCGATGCCACCAACAGTTTTCCACAAATATTATTTACCTCCATGGAGGGATGATGCACCCCTAGTAAATGTCCCAGTGAATGCCAAGTACCTGCTACCAATCGCACCAGTTCTGAATGGCATCACTAGCGATGAGGACATGCTTGGGAAGGTGGCTAATTTGAAATTTATGGACCACAATATCACTGACACACAGAAATTTCCTGAGTTGGCCAAGGATCAATACTTATGCACGAACACCGTCCCAGGAATGGGAGTGATTCAGGTAGAGCCACAAGAATGGGCATTGGGCTTAGAGAAAGAAGGAATCCTGAACTTGTTCAAAATTCCTCATTTCAAACGAGGTAACAAAATCAATGCCTATGTCAAGGTATTACTCAGTTGCGTTCATGGGGGGACACTCTAGTTAGATCCCCCAGTCTCCATTGATATTGCACTAATTTCGTGCATAATAGGGTTGAGAAAAGCAGGCAAAGACCCATCATTGTTGTTCCATAAAATGGGAGAGAGAGCCCTCTTCGAAGCCATGAAAGAGAAATCTAACACCTTCATAGGAAAAAGGGGTATAGAAGTGAAGAGAATCAGCGACAAAGGGGTCAAGTTTAAGACAAAGGTTTTGTCCTACAAACTGTTGCACAAATGTTACAGAGACAAGGTACCAATGGAAGTCATATTAGCTGCAAAGAAGTGCAAGGAAGGCTTTCAGATGAACTAAGCGACATTTCTTGTTAACCAATTTTTACAGGATTGCAAAGACACCCAGGAGAAGAGCTTTGAGTTTCAGTATGGCTGGTTAATTATTCTCATTACATTGGTTAGGTGGCAGGAGCCCGCATATTTCCAGCACATGCCTTCTTCAGGTTGTAGCCTTCTAGCTGCTCAGTATGTCAACTTGTGGCACTCACCGATTAAGAGATGGAAAAATGACAATAATTCCACTTTTTATTCATATTCGCAAGTCATTAATAAGGTAGTGGAGACTAAGTTGTGGATACCAGAAGAAGCAGTTGTTGCATTCAAAGATATCACACGGTTCAGAGCGACATGCACCATCTCTATGTGCAAGCCAAAAAGGATCATGTGCAGCAATGGTTACTAGCTAGTTACCGCTGACACTCGAGGACGTACACCTAATAATAAGTGACTGGGAGGATGACTGGAGGAATCCAACAGACAAGATAGGGACCTCAGAAGAGGACAAAGACTATAGCAACAGTGAGGAAGAAGAGGATCGGACAAATGGTGCAGACAAGCACCCTGTCCAATATAAAGTCCCTAAAGTAAGACTCAAAAGAAAAGATAAGGAGCCAGAACAAACAAGAGGGGCACGAAATAAATCTAAGGTGCAGCAATAGGCCCTATTTTACATTTTGACTGATGATGATATGGATCGGATTGGGTACCTGATCTCCGACTCCACTGAGGAACTCTAGGAGGAAGATGCAACAAAGCACAAAGACCAATAGAATAAGGTCCACGATCAGCTGGGAATCCTTAGCTCCTAGAAATAGCAGGCACCAAGAAAGACCATCGGTCAGGGGATGGAGCATCTATAGGGCCAAGGATGGAAATTTCTAGCGTGCAGACGGCCCTAACACAACCCTCAGCAGAACATAGAACTATATAGATTGAGGCAGTTGTGCTAGAGTTTCCAGCAGAATAATTGCAAGAATAGATTATGGCATTGGGACAATTTAGTATCGTCGTCTCCAGACTATCCATTCAAAGGGTAAAGGAACTACAGGAAGAACTGTTGTAGGAAATAAATCATACCAATACTTGGACAGACTGAGGGACAAAAGTGCCCAAGTATAGACACAATATGAGATATCCCTGCAACAAAAGAAGGACGCTGAAAAACACATAGAGGAGGTTATCAAGAATAACGAAGGGGTAGAGGCAAGGGCCCTGAAAGCACTACAAGAAAAGGATGAAGCAGAAGCTATGGTACATAAGATGCATTATGATGGTACCAAAATTTCCCCTGGTCATAGAGGCCACTATGGAGGAACAGTTGTTGAAAATTGGCGAAGTCATGAAGGGTTTGAGGGAGCAAATCCAGGAACTGCAACTAAAAATCACACCCCCTGAGGTGCACGAAGGTAGAATGAGGATGAAAATGACAATAGTTTCCAAGATTAAGAAATTCGAAGAAGAATGCAAAAGAATTTTTGAAGAGAGTGCCAAAGTATGGGAAGAGCTCATGAACGACCTAGAGATGAAGGTTGTAGAGGTTAAATTGTGAGAAGCATAAGAACATTCCAATGAGGCAGTAGAAAAGGAGACAACATTGCCACTAGTCAAGTGAATGGAATCCATTTTGGCTTAGTGACAAGCATATGTCGAAGTGGAGAAAGGGACCAACAAAAGGTCCTTTAGTAGAGACTCAGACCCAAGTAGGAAGAAGCAGTAAGGATTATTGAAGAATTGGCCAATGTACAAGGGAAGGTCAAACAAGATGTGACAGAAACAAAGAAAAAACTCATGGACTTGACCGCGCAGCACATGGAAGAGATAACAAAATAAGAGGTCATAGTTGTCATAGAAGTAGAGGCCGTTAAGGTTGTCGTGCAACAATTAATTGCAGAGTGGAAGAACAAGAAACAAGCTTGAGTGGATTGGGACGAGCCACAGGTGAGTGATGGGGTCCTATTGGATAGGAATTTTTGGATGCAATTTAGGAGAAAAACCAAGTATAAAGAAAATTCTTAGAAGGAAGAAAAGGTGCAGAATAAAAAAAGCATGCAAAAGGAAGAAAGTGCATAGAAGAATATAAGCGTGCAGGAGGAAGACAACACACATACAGAAGAATAAAGCAAGTGAGCGAGAGAAGAAAGCGCAAATAATGACAGTGTGCCTTTCCAGAAATAGAAGAACAACAGAAAAATTGTATAAAGAGCGAAAAGCAGAAGAAAGCAAACAACTAATTAACTGAAGTTGGCCATGCCATGCATTGTAATGGGTTATTTTTGGGATAGATAGAATAGGGATTTAAGCCCTAGATTTTGGGTATAAATATGTAACGGGTTGGAGATAGAGAGGGACTGAGCGGCGGGGTTGAATATTATGCAAGTGTCATGAATGTAAAAGTCAGATGATACAATGAGATATGAATATAGAAAGAGTTATAGATAATCTTGTATCTTATGTTCTTTACTTGTCTATGTGCATTTATGAATGATGTTGTTATACTTCATAGACTAGACTTAATTTATGGATTGATTATGGTGCAATATTCATGAATGTTTGTGATAATCTTTGTAATAATCAAGAACATACATAGGGTGAGAGTTCATCTACGCAGTCCCAATATATACCTCGGGTGAGAGTTCATCTACGCAAGCAGGTGAGGCCTAAAGGGTCGGTGTCTGGTGGGTTTTGTTGGTCAAGTTAAACTAAACCTTGGGTATTACAACCCATGTGTAGATCAAGTTAAGCCAATAGGGGGCATGCTTGGTATGTCAGCATCACGATTCAAGGCATGATTCCTTAGCCATCCTCGTTTCAGGGCAGAGTTGGGAGAGTATGATAACATCTCTTGACCCCGGTCTACTAGAGATATATAGTAGGGATGACATAATAGGGATATTATCAAAGTATGGAACACTGTAGGTAGCAGTGTGGGTTGGCAGGGAGGTCGATTTTAGTGATCATGGACATGACAACATAGTTATTGGTACGCTTCAGTCGAGGGTTTATAGTTTAGTAGGTACCGAGATACATGGTATGGCACCATCAGAGATATGTGATGCACAGTTTGGTGCTCTTATAGATCGCATGGGAGTTTCAGGGACATTCACTATTGGTTCCTTCCATTGTTGGGGGGATTTGAGATCAGATGGAGATGAGGATGCAATGTGGCAGGATGGGTCTCCTTGGTTGGGGATCAAGTACATTAGTAGATCATCTTTTTGGATAGTAGTGGATTTGGATACTACCGGAGGTGGTAGTTTAGAGTCTGGTTTAGATGAGAGATTCCTTGAGGGACATATATTGTATTTGCTTGCTTTATTAGTTGGGGATGTTCGGGAGATTCTTTGTGTTGATGTCTTGTAGGAATATACTTTATAGGGAACTGCAATTCACATTGTGATTCGGGATCCATGGATTAGAGTGTTTGGTAGTCCAGTGGTTGATGGAGTTGAGATCCGAGTAGAGTGGTTTCCTGAAGGGTTGACTAAGGATCTACTACACATGATCATTCTAGTCATCAAGAGCATTATAGGGGCATGTGTGAAGAGCACTTTGAGGGACCATGTTTTGAGGTGAGAGTACTTCAGGTCACACAGGTGGATATGGGACCCTAGGATCATACACAGTTTCATTCAGCTATTGCTTGAGGACAAGCAATATTCAAGCGTGGAGGATTGTAATGTTCCCATTTTTGGATTCTCTTATTATGTAGTGAGATTCACTTCAGGAGGCTTGAGTCAACTAGGTTAGAGGGGTGAGACTATGACATCAAAGAGAATGGATGATTTGGAGGAGTTTTATGGTGCCCGACTTAGTTTATTTAACTGTATTCATCACCAGGATATTTTTTCGCATAGTTTGTCTTTGGTTCCATTGCATTCCAACGATTCCTGTAAAATGAGGTTATTATTGAGCATATTTTAATTAAATTCACTAAGGATGTCATTTTGGGCATAATATTTGAAGGAACACCTTAGCATAATAGCTCATTGGAATCAGGAGGGAAATCTCTAAAGGATAAGATGATGAAAAGTGACTTTCAATGGTCGTAGAAGCCATAAGGGAAAATTAATCAATTTTTAGAGGGAAAAAGGTTAATTAAATTAATAAAGTGATTTTATGAAGAAACATTAAAAGTGAATTAAAAGACACTTGGAGGGAAAAAGTAAAAAGGGGTATAAAATAGAGATAGGGGATTTTATTCTCTCATTATGTTGATTGATATTTTGTTGTATGGTTTCTTAGTTAGAAAGCCCATCATACTTGGGGGTTTTTAGGTTTTTGACTAAATAAACCCTAGATATCACCAAGGAGGTGAAATATCCCTATGTTCCTAGTCCAAGCTTGGCCAAGGAGGTGAAATATTCCTCCCTGGCCGTTCTATTTCAGTTTCAGTTCAGTTTCAGAAGCAAGTTGAGGAAGCAGGAAGAAACTTTGGGTCTTCTGCAGAGCTAGGGTGCACTGACCATGAGAGAAGAGTTTGTGAAGGAAAGTAGATAGTGGATCTGGAAGAGGTTTCACTTCTGAAGTGTTAGCAATCACTAAGGTGCCTTCCCTCCTCATTCTATTGAGGATTATCATGCCATATTTATTTATTTGTGGAGTTGGGCATATTTCCTCAAAGAGGGTGCATCCGTTCTTAGCTATATTATTGTTTGGAGGCCCGCCAGTTAAGCTACAGCCCAAAGACTACTCATATCACATTTCCATCATCATATCTATCATCTCACAGAGTTTTGTAGGGGTTTGAGGCCATCACAGAGGATTTCATACTCTCCTTGGTCTATTCCAGCTAGGAAGTGCACATTTAGCAGGTGTCTACAACAAAAATTTAGAAGGGAAAGAAGTTGAGCTCATTAGTCCTTGCATGCAGCTATTGAAATTCTAGGAGGGTTCATACCATCCTCTTTCTTGTATCTTGGAGGTTTATATAGCCACAACTTCCATATTATTCATATATTTTCTAGATTTGTATATCTCTTGTATTGAGGTTAGCTTATATATTAAATAAAGGTTAGATCTTAAGTTTGTGACTATCTTCTTATGTACATTGTTAGCATCTTGTTATTGTTGTATGTTATTCCAATTTCCATCATTATATGTTGATAAAACTTGTTAATCCATCCCATGCGCAAATATAAAGGACAAACTGCAAAATATTTGACAAACACACAACAAACAAACAATTTTTAAACCAATGTCAGTGATTTGGTACTACTCTATGACAACAAGTATATGTAGCATCCTAGGAAGTTTCACGTGCACTATTTAGGACCTTACATAATCCAACAATTGACCAGGATGGGTGTTGCATAGTTGGAAACCTTGAATGGACAAGTCCTTGAGGGAATGGTGAATGGGAGTCAGTTGAAACTCTATAGAGACAGTCGACAACCCGCGCAATAATCTGGGCTGCGCCAAAACCTTTGTATTATAGTAAGTGTAACATAGTATCAAGAAAAATAGGAAAAAGCCAAAAAAAAAATAGAAAAAAGGAAAGAAAACAAATAAAAAGTGGATATAGGATAGAGGAAAAAAGAGTCGTTGAATACCAAGGTATTATAGTAAACTTGTGCAATTGGATTGATCATTACATACGAAGACAACATTGCACCAAGTTCAAAGACAAGATACAGATGGGCCTAACTGTGAAGTGTATAGCTGGAAAAGCAATGAACCACTGCACAATTTGGCTAAGACAAGATCGTTAAAAGAAGTTAGGCATGGAAACGACAATTCTATGGCTAGTGGGATAGGTCATAAACATGTCGTATAATCCTTAAATAAGAAAATCCGCTGGAAATCCCGAACAGATCATCAGTACGAAAGGAAAATCACAAACCGGATTTGGTCATAAAAGAGCATTTAGTTACCCGGTAACCAACTTCGACGTCAAATTGGACAAAGCAGTTAAGGCGGGATGAGACAGGTATACTTGTCACGAACACACAAAACACCAAGAGGGAAGGAAATTATAAGTCATTGTTGCATACAAGTAGAAGCGAACAGAGACGAATTAGCCGAGCCAATTTACAGTGACCTACATAGCCACACGGAGTTTGTTCACAAGTCCATCACACAGCAAGAATGGCACCACCAAGAATGGGAGGATCGTTTGGTGCAGCAAAGAAGCAACCAAAGTGACTTGTAGCAAGTGTGGATGTCGAGGAAGTAGTTGGAACTTCAGCCCTGATGCCACCAACAGTTTTCCACAAAGATTATTTACCTCCATGGAGGGATGATGCACCCCTAGTAAACGTCCCAATGAACACCAAGTATCCACTACCAATCACACCAGTTTCGAATGGCATCACTAGTGATGAGGACATGATTGGGAAGGTGGCTAACTTGAAATTTATGGACCACGATATCACTGACACACATAAATTCCATGAGTTGGCCAGGGATCAATACTTATGCACAAACATCGTCCCAAGAACAGGAGTGATTCAGGTATATCCACAAGAATGGGCGTCGGGCTTAGAGAAAGCAGGAATCCTAAACTTGTTCAAAATTCCACATTTCAGACGAGGTAACGAAATCAATGCCTATGTCAAGGTATTACTCAGCTACATTCATGGGGGGACACTCTGGTTAGATCCCCCAATCTCCATTGATATTGCACTAATTACGTGCATCACAGGGTTGAGAAAAGCAGGCAAAGACCCCTCATTGTTGTTCCATAAAATGTGAGAGAGAACCCTCTTTGAATCCATGAAAGAGAAATATGACACCTTCATAGGAAAAAAGGGTCCGGATGTGAAGAGAATCAATGACAAAGGGGTCAAGTTTATGATGCAGGTTTTGTCCTGCAAACTGCTACACAAATGTTGCAGAGACTGTTGGGTATGTGTTATATTCTTTGCATGTGTGTGTGTGGGCGCATCAGATTCGACAACTGCATCTGGCAATCCCAACTTCCTTTGCACTTTGTGTCGTGTGTGTCGGGAGCTTCCTAGGGGGAGGGAAGGTATTTCCCCCCTGGTTACGCATAGTGTTCGGATCCAAATATTAGCCCAGAGCTGATGGGGTTCGAGGTAGCGCCTCGAAAAAAAAAATTGGGCGATATTTGCTATTTTTATCAGATTTTTCTATTTTTTGCGATTTTTTAAATTAATCCCGTAGTAAGGGATTAGGGTTTTGGTAGCTACAGAATACCTAAAAACATTGTATATATTGTATGGTAAATAATGAAATTAATACAATGAAGAGTTCAAAGGTTGTCTCCCGGTTAAGGGTTTTCGGTATAAATCTTTGTGTACTATGTGTATGAGTCATTGATTAATTTCTGTTTTTCTTAAGAATCTATATGCATTTCTTTACTTCATAGGTTTAAAACTTACATGTGGTATCAAAGCTTGTTTTTGGCTTCAGAGGGACGCCTTTGTTGCTGAGGGTTTGGCTCGGTCTTAATAGATCAAGTTAGGAATCCTTCAACAGCTCCTAGAAACAATAGGTGCCAAGAAAGACCATCAGTCAGGGGATGGACCATCTATAGGGCCGAGGATCAAAACGTCTAGTGCACAAATGGCCTTGACACAAACCTCGGTGAAAGATAGAACTATATAGATTGAGGTAGTTGTGCTAGAGTTTCCAGTAGGCGAATTACAAGAACAGATTATGGCATTGGGCCAACTTAGTATCGTCATCTCCAGAGCACCCATTCAAAGGGAAAAGGAACTACAGGAAGAACTGATGCAGGAAACAAAGCATAGAGGAGATGCAGCACACCGATACTTGGACAGATTGAGGGACAAAAGTGCCCAAGTATAGGCACAATACAAGATAGCCCTACAACAAAAGAAGGATGTTGAAGGACACATAGAGGAGGTTATCAAGAATAAAAAGGGGGTAGAGGCAAGCGCCTTGAAAGCACTACAAGAAAAGAATGAAGTGGAAGCTATGGTACATAAGATGAAAGATGATGGTACCAGAAGTTCCCCTCATCATAGAGGCCACTATGGAGGAACAGTTGACATAAATTGGCTAAGTCATGAAGGGCTTTAGGGAGAAGATCCAGGAACTGCAACTAAAAAGCGTGCCCCCTGAGGTGCATGAAGGTAGAATGAGGATGACAATGACAATAGTTTCCAAGATTAAGAAATTTGAAGAAGAATGCGCAAGAATTTGTGAAGAGAGTGCCAAAGTATGGGAAGATCTCATGAGCGACCTAGAGATGAAGGTTGTAGAGGCCAAACTACGAGAAGCACAAGAACAAGCCAACAAGGCAGTAGAGAAGGGAACAACGTTGCCACCAATTGAGTGAATAACATCCATTTTGTCTTAGCGGAAAGCATATGTCGAAGTGGAGAGACTAAGGGACCAGCAAAAGTTCCTTCAGTATAGACTCGGACCCAAGAAGGAAGAAGTAGTAAGTATTATTGAAGAATTGGCCAATGTACAAGGGAAGGTCAAACAAGATGTGACAGAAACAAAGAAAAAACTCACAGACTTGACCGCACAGGCCATGGAAGAGATAACAAAATAAGAGGTCAAAGTTGTCACGGAAGTAGAGGTCGTTAAGGTTGTCGCGCAATAATTAATTGCAGAGTGGAAGAACAGGAAACAAGCCTTAGTGGATGGGGATGAGCTATAGGTGAGTGATGGAGGCCTATTGGATAGGATTTTGTGGATGCAATTTAGGAGAAAACCCAAGTATAAAGAAAATGTGTAGAAGGAAGAAAAGGCGCAGAATAAAGAAAGCATGCAAAAGGAAGAAATTGTGTAGAAGAACATAAGTGTGCAGGAGAAAGACAACACACAGACAAAAGAATAAAGCAAGTGAGCGAGAGAAGAAAGCACAAAGAATGACAATGTGCCTTTCCAGAAATAGAAGAACAACAAAAAAGTTGTATAAAGAGCGAAAAGCAGAAGAAAGCAAACAACCAGTTAATTGAAGTTGGCCATGCCGTGCATTGTAATGGGTTATTTTTGGGATAGATAGAATACGGATTTAAGCCATAGATTTTGGGTATAAATATGTAACATGTTGGGAGATAGAGAGGGACTGAGTGGTGAGGTTGAAGATTATGCAAGTGTCGTAAATGTAATAGTCAAATGATAAGATGAGATATGAATAAAGAAAGAGTTAGAGATAATCTTGTATCTTATGTTCTTTACTTATTTATGTGCATTTATGAATGATGTTGTTATACTTTGTAGACTAGACTTAGTTTATGGATTGATTATGGTGCAATATTCATGAATGTTTGTGAAAATATTTGTAATAATCGAGAACATTCTTGAGCGAGAAGAA
>JASDQU011440364.1:27167-45224 GCA_032191745.1 Picea mariana | reverse complement strand
AGGTCATCTACGTACAACACCAATATGAGAAGTGCCTCCCCTATAAGAAAATACAAGAACAGGTCTACCTCGCTCCCCTCGAAACCCATCTCCCTCGAGTAGTTGTCTATCCTCGAGTACCAAGCTCGAGGTGCCTGCTTGAGCCCACACAAGGCTCCCCTCAATCTGCAAACATGCGTCTCCCTATCACCGACCTCGAATCCCTCTGGCAAATCAACATATACCTCCTCCTCAACAACTCCATTGAGAAAGGCAGTCTTCACGTCCATCTGATGAACGCGCCAGCCCATCTCTGTTCCTAATGAAATAACAGTCCTGATCGAGGAATATCTGGCCACCAGGGCAATAGTCTCTTCACAGTCAACTCCCTTCTGTAGTGAAAACCCCTTGGCCACGAAGTGTGCTTTGTACTTGTCCACACTTCCATCTGTCGCATGCTTGACTTTGTAGATCCACTTGGATCCAACCACCTTCTTGCCTTCTGGCCTGGGCACCACCTCCCATACATCATTTTTCATAGTGGATGAGTACTCCTCCATCATGGCCTCTTGCCACACTTCATGCTATGCAGCGTGCTCATAATTTGAAGGCTCTGCATCAATAAGCTGTCACTATTGCCATGTACCCAAGTCTCTCTGGTGGTTTACTTCATTTGAAGTCTCTCTATGGAAGCCCTGCCAGCCTAGAATCATTGATTGTGGACTTATACCACTTAGGTCATGGCCTAGTGTCCTGCACCTGTGCAACTGCATCACGTTGCTCCTCATCATCATCATCTAGTTCTTGATGATCCTCCAAGAGTCTCTCTCTCAACACCTGTACCTGTACCAGTACCCTATGTCTAACTTTGTGATCCTGTGCTCTGACCCTGTTCCTCCTCAGTTTTGACCCATGAGTCGTGTCCCTTCTAGTCCTCTGAATGTGTTGGCAAATCTCTCGACATCCTCAATACACGCTCCTCCTCGAACTGTACATCCCTACACACAATGATCTTCCTGCGTGTTGGCACAAAGATCATGTAGGCTTTGGAAGCCTTGCTATAACCAACCAAAATCCCTTTGTCTATTGTGGGATCTGTTATCCACCAAGTTGCACATGGATGGACTTGCAGTTGAGCCGCCAAAGATGAACAAGCTATTCAGAGTTCAGAAGTCCAGCGAGGCCCCGTGGTCCCTTGTACATTCTTCAAATTTTCGTATTTCCATAACCCTGCAGGGAATTGTAATAGATGAGCTAATATGATGAACTTTATAAAAGGTCTTGGCCACTTAAGACCCACTCTCCAATGCATTTACTCTAGGGTGTTTTTTTATCTAGCAATTATAAGTTGTTTACAGCAGTTTATGATTGTTGGGTTTTTTCACTCATTTCTCCAAAGCTGGAGTATTTGTATTAGTGTTTGGGCCTTAAAGTGATGTCTGATCCTAGTGTCTAATGTATATTACCATACTAGTCATCAATTTTGAGTCACATGGAAATATGCTAAGTCCCCCTTAGGTTTTTTTTAATGTTTTCGGATAATATAAAATTTCCCGCAAAACGGGATATCTTAATTGTAATTGATGAATAATTTTAAAAAGTGGTACTAGGAGGCATCATATGCCTTAGGGGTATTCATTTTCCGTCTCGGGATACCCACTTTACCTATAGACCACCTTTCGAGAGAAAAATAATAGTTATAACTTATTAATCATTAAAAAATTAATTTCTCTCGAAATTAGCCAAATAAAAGGAAAATCGGGATTCCTTAAAATAAGGAAACATGTCTCCCACATGTTCCTTTTGTCTTAAGTCTTAAAGAACGTTGTTGGATCTTTCCTAAAATGACAAATCACTTATCCTTGAGTCTAGCCATTGTTTCCATTTCCACTAAAGCGTTTTTGTATCCCACTCATAAGGCAAGTTGCAAGAGCCAACTCACATGTTTTTCTTTGAATAAGAAACATCCATCGTTTGCTTTCACCACTCGAATTAACTCATCATTTTTGCTTTTACCACTCACCATCCACCTAAACCTTTCCCATCTTTTTGCTTTCACAACTCACCACTCACTCAAGGATGACTCGCCTTCTCATTAAGAAAACCCTAATCACTCACTTGGCTATTTAATAGAGGCAACCTACCTCTTGTAAGGGAGTTGGAATTTTGCTAAGAGTTCGTTTGTGATAAATTGTAATCTATCTATCTTCTATTGGAATAAAGTAGGCTTTGGAGGCTATTGTGGTGTAGAGCTCTCATGTGTGGATTCATGGCGATCAATTGTGTATGAGGTATACCTGTAATTAGTTTATTTTGCATTGTAAATTGTTATTATTGGCCTATGTTTGGAGCTATCTCCTTGTAGGATAGGAATAGAAAAGCTAAGCTTGCTTGATATTTCTATTAGTTTATGTATGTTAGATAGTTGTGAGATGCATGTTTATTTAGCTTAATGTCATGCTCTTCATGTCTTTCTAATATATGAAACACCATGCTTTTAACTCTTTTGTTGCAAGATTTGTCTTAGCATTGCAAGTTTACATCATTTGAAGGATAGGTTGAAGCGAGTGAGCTTCCTCCCATCTTCAAAGAGCTTTGAGAAGATCACTTTCCCTCTGCTTTCCTCTAACGAAGACTCCATTGCCCAAGACATTCCAAGACAACAAGCATTCTTCTTCTCTCCTTCTCATAATTTCTTATAAAATCTTTTTCTTGGTTACCTTTCTTGCATGTAATAGTTTTTTGGGGTATTTCAAATTCAAATCTAACGCTAAATAGCTTGCATGCATAAGTAAGATTTAGATCTAGATTATTATAATAAAACAAACTCATTTTTAGCTAGATCTACTTCAAATTTGCTTGCTTCTAACTAGTATTTCAAAGTGAAATCAGTAGGTTAGAAGTTGTGCAATTTTACTGGGTCATTAAGTGAATATTTGGCAAGTTGTAAGTGTCGTTGCTTTGCTGATTTAATATCAGCAAAGAAAGATCCTAAGGGGGTTAGCTTTTAAGCTTCCTCTCCTTAGTTCCTTTTCTGTTGGTTTGCCATAATTTTTACTTAGATTTTTTCCAATTTGTTAGGGGTGTTCCAAAACACTTTGAAAGTGTTTTTTGGCATCTTGTAGGACTAATTGTTTGTTGTTTTTACGCTGAAGTAACAGGTACAAAGGGAGATTCTAGCGAATTTTTGAAGATTCAACCTTACTCAGAAAACTTGAAGCAGTTGAGCACCTTCTTGCCTTGATAAAATTTGTTGAAAACTTGTAAGCCATTGACCCTGAACCATAAAGGATCAATGTGCATTCTCACAAAGAAGAAAAGTTGTAATCATTTCAATAAAGCGGCATAGGCTACACATTGCCTTGCCTTGTCCCTATAGGCGGATCGATGTCGGTGTCTTTTCTCTTGTTGTGATTACTTTCAGATTTTTGCTAGTTTTTTTAACTCCTAAAAAAGATAAAAAGAACTCACATCACCTATCTTACTGATAAAATAAACCACAATTTAGAGTAGTTTTTTTTAAGTTCTAGCTTAGATCCACCTTGCATGTATCATCCATCTAGAACACTAATTGCTAGAATAGTTTCTTTTTTGTTACATATTGGAAATAAACCAGTTGGCTATAAACCTTAGTATGCTCTTCCCATTGTGACTACGCAGAGTGGCCATTGGGGATCACAAAGGGAGTAGTTGACACATGTTAGTTTTAATTAGGAAAATATGTCTTATTGTGCTAATGTCTAAGACCTCTACCCTGGGTGGAGTGTGTTAAGTCGGGGGGAAACTTTGAGATCGAGGTTCTCTCCCGGTTGGACCTACGACACACCCGGTCGGCAAGTCTATAAGAACCCAAGATTAGCAGGTAAGAAAGGCCACATAAACACTTTTGCACACAAAGAGTGGGGACCCCGACTTTAATCACCACTTCACTTTTATCCCAGACTAATATATTGTTCTTCCACAAACAATAAAATACTCAAGATAAAATAAGCGCAACATATTCAAAACATCACATTTACTTTTCCTGCACTGGTCTTTACTTTCTATCTGATTGGATTATTTTACTTCAAAGCATTTACTATTCAAATCATCTATATTTGGAGTATGTTATAAATGTGAATGAATCTTTGCATGTATTGACAGGGTGTATCCTTTAAATATATTTAAGTCATATGTTGCTATTATAAATCTTGTTTCATCATAATAACTCCTAGAAGTTACTTTTATCATTCTTAGATTAAAAGCCTTAGATTATTTTCTTAGGGACTACCCCCCTTGGCTTCACTAGGAGTTGGCCTAGACAAAGAAGTTGAGAGTAGAGGTAACAGTATCTCAACTTGAAACTTGCCCCCAAGGTTGCACCCAGTGGATTAATTTTTCTCCACACTAACCCAAGGTGCAAATTAGGCGGCAACATTTTGGCGTTGTTTCCATGGATAAATCTTTCTATTCCCAGAGTACGACTTTTTGTTTTGCTTTTTTGTTTTTTTGTTTTGTTTGATGCTTCTTGTTTGTTTAGAATAAACTTGATCATCTGGCGACTCCACTTCAAAATAATTTGACAAAGTATTCTGCAAGGAGGAACTCACGGTTTGCTTAGCTTCATTGTAGGAACTCACGGTTTTTTGGGTCCCAGTCCATTTCTGTTAGACTTTTCTACTTTTTAATAAATTTAGTTTAGAAATGGATCATCTTTATAGACCTATTGATTTTTCTGCAATAAGTGATTATCCACATGTGATTCCAAAAAATGCTTTACAAAATTTGCCTTATTTTCAAACTAATAATGTTATTGATGTTGGACGTCATGTTAAGAGAGTTTCCCATTGCTTTAATAAATGGTGTTGCAATTCCTTATATGAAGATATAAAAATGAAGTTGTTTATCTTGTCCTTTGACGATGATGATCTTGATTGGTTCACGGAGCTCAAGGATAATCAAGTTAAAACTTGCAATGAATTG
Organism: Picea mariana; assembly: GCA_032191745.1. Lineage (NCBI taxonomy): Eukaryota > Viridiplantae > Streptophyta > Pinopsida > Pinales > Pinaceae > Picea > Picea mariana. The sequence continues at coordinate 40,283 of JASDQU011440364.1, read as the reverse complement.
ATTGATGCTTTTATGGAAAAGTGGAAGGAGAAGGAATCTCTGGGTGTAAAGACAGTCAGTTCAGATAATAAAGATGCTTCACCAGATTCTAATGAGAAGTTTAAAGATGTCATTCATGCCATGGAATTTATACATGCAATGCAGTTAAAGGCAATGCAAACTCTCCTTGCAGAGGTGGAAGCTTGTATTAAGTATTCAGACCCTATAAAGCCAGAGCTTCACAGTGAGCAAGAAAAGGAATCTCACCTGAAAATTCCAGAAAATCCTATAGATAAGTCAGTAATTGATCAGGAGGAAACAAAGTAAATTGAGTTTGAAGTTATTGAAAATTCGGATACTTCAACTCCCCACCCTCCTCCCTAAGAACCCGTCTCCTTAGAGAATATCTTCAACAATTGTGATGATCTTGAAATAATCAGTGAAGCAGATTCTTTGACAGTTCTGGTTCCAATCTCTCAACCATCAGATGACTTAATAATAGATAATGGGAAATTGGAAGACAGCTTCAATTTATCAATTCCAAATTATTATGAGCAATGGTTGGCCTTCCACCATGACAGTCCAATGCAAAGCTTCATAAAAAATTTACAAGGCTTACCAAACTTCAAAGTTTGGTTGAATAAAGAAAAATACATGTTTCTTGGGTGGTCTGTTCCCAGGAAAAACTCCAAGTTGATAAAGCTTGGAAAAGGATCTTCAACAAGTCATCCCGGACAGGGATTATTCAGACATATAAGGTCTTGTTTCGTCCATGACATGGCTGGTTCATGTATTTTCTACTTCAGCTAGTTGGACAGTGGAAATGTTAAAGTTACCAACAAGCAGACAACTTTTCAAATTACTCCTCAATGATGACATCTGATGCCCATGGGCGCATCCCTTGTAACATATCTCTCTAACCCTTCCTCTTTATATTTTATTTCTGCATCATTTTTCATTTTCTTCTATTATTAGTGTAACTTGTATCTTAAATTGTTGGTTTTCATAAACATGGGTTGCTTATGTTGTTTTTGGCGAGACATTTGTGATGTAGGTCACGGATTCTGGATTCTCGCATGCTCTCCTTTTATAAAAAAGATCAAGCACACGTCCCCATATGGAGCCAATGTTATCCACCAAGTTGCACGTGGATGGACTTGCAGTTGAGCCGCCAAAGATGAACAAGCTATTTAGAGTTCAGAAGTCCAGCCAGGCCCCGTGGTCCCTTGTACATTCTTCAAATTTTCGTATTTCCATAACAGTGCGGGGAATTGTAATAAATGAGCTAGTATGATGAACTTTGTAAAAGGTCTTGGCCATTTAAGACCCACTCTCCAATGCATTTACCCTGGGGTGTTTTTTTATCTAGCAATTATAAGTTGTTTACAACAGCTTATGATTGTTGGGTTTTTTCACTCATTTCTCCAAAGCTGGAGTATTTGTATTAGTGTCTGGGCCTTAAAGTGATGTTTGAGCCTAGTGTCTAATTTATATTACCATACTAGTCATCAATTTTGAGTCACATAGAAATACGTTAAGTCCCCCTTAGGTTTTTTTTAATGTTTTCGGATAATATAAAATTTCCCGCAAAACGGAATATTTTAATTGTAATTGATGAATAATTTTAAAAAATGGTACTAGAGGCATCATATACCTTAAGGGGTATTCATTTTCTGTCTTGGAATACCCACTTTACCCATAAACCACCTTTCAAGAAAATATAATGGTTATTAATCATTAAAAATTAATTTCTCTCGAAATTAGCCAAATAAAAGGAAAATCAAGATTCCTTAAAGTAAGGAAACATGTCTCCCACATGTTCCTTTTGTCTTAATTCTTAAACAGAGTTGTTGGATATTTCCTAAAATGAGAAATTACTTATCGTTGAGTCGAATTGAGTCTAGCCATTGTTTCCATTTCCACTAAAGCGCTTTTTTATCCCACTCATAAGGAAAGTCACATGAGCCAACTCACACACTTTTCTTTAATAAGAAACATCCACCGTTTGCTTTCACCACTCAACTTAACTCATCGTTTTTTCTTTTACCACTCACCATCCACCTAAGCCTTTCCCATCTTTTTGCTTTCACAACTCGCCATTCACTCAAGGATGACTCACCTTCTCATTAAGAAAACCCTAACCACTCACTTGGCTATTTAATAGAGGCAACCTACCTCTTGTAAGGGAGTTGGAATTTTGCTAAGAGTTCGCTTGTGATACATTGTAATCCATCTATCTTCTATTGGAATAAAGAAGGCTTTGGAGGCTATTGTGGTGTAGATCTCTCATGTGTGGATTCATGGTGATCAATTGTGTATGAGGTATACCTGTATTTAACTTATTTTGCATTGCAAATTGTTATTGTTGGCCTATGTTTGGAGCTATCTCATTGTAGGATAGGAATAGAAAAGTTAAGCTTGCTTGATATTTCTATTAGTTTATGTATGTTAGATAGTTGTGAGATGCATGTTTATTTAGCTTAATGCCATGCTCTTCATGTCTTTCTAATACATAAACCATGCTTTTAACTCTTTTGTTGCAAGATTTGTCTTAGCATTGCAGGTTTATATCATTAGAAGGATAGGTTGAAGCGAGTCAGCTTCCTCCCATCTTCAAAGAGCCTTCAGAAGATCACTTTCCCTCTGCTTTCCTCTAACGAAGACTCCATTGCCCAAGACATTCCAAGACAACAAGCATTCTTCTTCTCTCCTTCTCATAATTTCTTATAAAATCTTTCTCTTGGTTACCTTTCTTGCATGTAATAGTTTTTTTTGGTATTTCAAATTCAAATCTAAAGCTAAATAGCTTGCATGCATAAGTAAGATTTAGATCGAGATTATTATTATAAAACGAATTCATTTTTATCTAGATCTACTTCAAATTTGCTTGCTTCTAACTAGTATTTCAAAGTAAAATTAGTAGGTTAGAAGCTGTGCAATTTTACTGGGTCATTAACTGAATATTTGGCAAGTTGTAAGTGCCATTGCTTTGCTGATTTAATATCAACAAATAAAGATCCTAAGGGGGTTAGCTTATTAGCTTCCTCTCCTTAGTTCCTTTTCTGTTGGTTTGCCATAATTTTTACTTAGATTTTTTCCAATTTGTTAGGGGTGTTCCAAAACACTTTGAAAGTGTTTTTGGGCATCTTGTAGGACTAATTGCTTGTTGTTTTTACACTGAAGTAACAGGTACAAGGGGAGATTCTAGCGAATTTTTGAAGATTCAATCTTTCTCAGAAACACTTGAGGCAGTTGGGCACCTTCTTGCCTTGAGAAAAATTGTTGAAAACTTGTAAGCCATTGATCTTGAACCATAAAGGATCAATGTGCATTCTCACAAAGAAAAAGAGTTGTAATCATTTCAATAAAGCAGCATAGGCTACACATTGCCTTGCCTTGTCCTTGTAGGGGGACCAGTGTCTTTTCTCTTGTTTGTGATTGCTTTCAAATTTTTGCTCAAGTTTTTTAACTCCTAAAAAAGATAAAAAGAACTCACATCACCTAACTTACTGATAAAATAAACCACAATTTAGAGTAGTTGTTTTTTTTAAGTTCTAGCTTAGATCCACCTTGCATGTATCATCCATCTAGAACATTAATTCTTAGAATAGTTTCCTTTTTGTTACATACTGGAAATAAACTAGTTGGCTATAAACCTTAGTATGCTCTTCTCATTGTGACTACCCACAGTGGCCATTGGGGATAAGAAAGGGAGTAGTTGACACATGCTAGTTTTAATTAGGAAAATTTGTCTTATTGTGCTAATGTCTAAGACCTCTACCCTGGGTGGAGTGTGTTAAGTCAAGGGGAAACTTTGAGATCGAGGTTCTCTCCCCATTGGACCTACAGCACACTCAGTCGACAAGTCTATAAGAACCCAAGATTAGCAGGTAAGATAGGCTACATAAACACTTTTGCACACAAAGAGTGGTAACCCCGACTTTAATCCCCACTTCACTTTTATCCCAGACTAATATATTGTTCTTCCACAAATAATAAAATACTCAAGACAAAATAAACGCAACATATTCAAAACATCACATTTACTTTTCCTACACCGATCTTTACTTTTTTCTATCTGATTGGATTATTTTACTTCAAAGCATTTACTATTCAAATCATCTATATTTGGAGTATGTTATAAATGTGAATGACTCTTTGCATGTATGGATAGGGTGTATCCTTTAATTATATTTGAGTCATATGTTGTTGTTATAAATCTTGTTTCATCATATTAACTCCTAGAAGTTGCTTTTATCATTCTTAGATTAAAATCCTTAGATTATTTTCCTAGGGACTACCCCCCTTGGCTTCGCTAGGAGTTGGCCTAGATGGAGAAGTTGAGAGTAGAGGTTACAGTATCTCAACTTCAAACTTGCCCCCAAGGTTGCACCCAATGGATTAAGATTTCTCCACGCTAATCCGAAGTGCAAATTAGGCGACAACAGGGTCCAGCTTCATCCTCTTCTCCGAAGGGACGTGACAGTAGCATATGCTACCCCAGATGCGAAAATGACTCACATCCGGCCCGGTACCTGTAAATACCTCCTCGGGTGTCAACTTCCCCAAAACTGTGTGGGGACTCCTGTTTTGTATGTATAACAGTGTGACTAGCCTCCGCCCACAAAAACAATGGCAAACCCTGATCGTGTATCATCACCCATGTTGCTCCAACTATAGTCCTATTCTTCCTCTTGGCCACTCCATTCTGTTGAGGATTGTAAGGAACAGTTAATTCCTTCTTGATCCCTACTGCTGCGCAATAATACACAAATTCCTTGGAGGTGTACTCACCCCCATTATTAGATCTCAAAACCCAAATCTTCCTACCAGTCTAGTTCTCTACTAGAGCCCTAAACTCCTGGAACTTGTCAAAGACCTCATCCTTGGCCTTCAGAAAGTAAATCCAGGTCTTCCTGCAGTAGTCATCTATGAACAGAACAAAATATTTGAAGTCACTCACTGACTCCCCACTCATCGAACCACATACGTCTAAATGAATCAAATCCAAGACTCATGTGCTCACTTGGTGGAAATGGTCTCCAGGCATACTTGCTCATTGCACAACCCTTACAAGGGTCATGCCTCTCTACTGTGAACTTAGGCAATCCTATGACTGCCTGTCTCAAGTGCCTCAGCGCACCAAAGTGTAAGTGCGCCATCCTCCTCTGCCACAATTCACCCATGTCTGTGGTTGTACTGACCAATGCTCTTCCTAGCTAAAACTGTAGTTTGTACATCTCTTCTCGAACCCCAATCATCCTGTCCATCTTCTCGCTTTACCCTGTTGGCCTGACAAACACCCTTCCCTTACAAAAGGTGACTTCATACCCTTTATCCTCCAGAGTAGAGACCGAGATGAGGTTCTTTGTCAACCTCGGAACATATAGTACGTCGGTAAACCGAAGTGGTTTACCCAACTCCCTCTGAAACAAAATTGTGCCAACCCCTTGCGCCTTGTAGCGCTCATCTCCGAGCTCTATAATCATATTCATGCCTCCCTCTTGTAGCCTAGTGAAAAACCCCATGCACCTTGTCATATGACAAGATGCTTCGTTGTCAACAAACCGCATGTCTGAGACTGTTGCGCTAGACATACAAGCTATGAAGCAAAAATACTCCTTGAAGCTTTTGGCAAACTCATCCACTGCTGTAGAAGCTCCCATCTGCGGTTGGTTCTTCTTCTTCTTCTCCAGACACTGTGAGGCAAAGTGTCCCATCTTGTGACACTAGAAACGTTTGAATTTAGAGAAGTCAATGTCCTTCTTGTTTCCACCTTTCTTCTTTGCTTTGCCCTTGCCTTTGCTTGCAAGAGCCAAACCCTCCTCATCCACGATCTGTAGTGAAGATGATGATCCACCCGACTAACCAAGTCGGATCTGTTCCTGTACAAAATCGTCCCAAAGGCACTACCATTCAGGGAGCTTCTCCCGAGCTACAACTCCACGAACAAATACGTCCCATGACTTCGAAAAACCATTTAGTGCTACACGTACTAGCTCAGCATCCTCAGTCTCTCGCCGACTGCAGCGAGCTCATCCCTGATCTACGTCAATCTGGTAAGATATGGAACCACACCCTCGCCCTTGGCCATCTTAGAGATATGTAATCTCTCACGCAACACCATTACCCTATTCTCATTCTTTTGCCAGTAGAGGTCACTCAAGGCTTTCCACATATCCTTTGCGGTATTCTTTCCTAAGAGATGTTGGATCACGTGATCTTTAATCCCATCAAGAGTTAGGCTCTTTGCTTTAGCCTCACCCTTATTCCAGATGGCTAGTTGAGCTGCATCTGTAGGAGCAGTTGCAGTCTCTGGTGTATGTTCAAGGACACCATTGACATCCAACACCATAGTCATCCTTTCTTTCCAGGTGGGGTAGTTATGAGCCCCTTGTATCCTATCCTCAACCCTCAAAGACATGGCCATTGCTTAAGGTGTTGTTGTTTAAACCCTCATGGCTCAAACCCTTAGTTGCCTTACTCTAGCACTGCTTTGATTATGTGCCTTAGATCTCAACAATCCACCGGTAATGTTGCCTCTTCAACAGTCCTGCTCTGATACCATGTGAAATTTTCTCTAAACCCAGCAAATGAACCACAAATTTTCTGATTTATAGTTACAACTAGATTATTTTTACAAATAAAATTGCACAGCAGAAAAATAATAACCAGGATCTAAAGTAGAAGACAACAGCAATCACATCAATAGTACACAAAGCTTTTTGGACAATAGTCCCAGAAAAAACCCCAGAGGGAAAATCAGTGCAGCAGATTTGTGGATTTTATTATTCAGCAGGAAAATATAGAGATCTTACAATAAAAATCGGCCCAGCCAAAATATTGAGGAAAACTCCAACATTAACCTTCAGAGATGAAGTATATCCCTTTCCTTATCCTTTGAAACCCCAGTGCTTCAGCAAAACCCTCAACAAGAGCTTCTGCATAATCCGTACAGCTCTCTGTGTGCGCCCTGCGTCACCCTAGCGACTCCTTCAGATCTGGAAATCGACCTCTGCTCGACCTCTAGAAGTGGATCGGTCACTGCAAGAAATTTCTCCTTTGTCTCCCTGCAAATCTTTTCTCACAAACCCTAAGTCGATAGCTCCTCTCAAGCTCCAAATCAACTCTCTTTTCTCAATAATGGGCCCTCTAGCCAAGTCGATCTCATTATTAACCCTTGAGCAAGCAAAAACCCTAATCTCATAAGGATGGAGGGTTGAGATTAACTCTCCCTCACTCTCCAAGATTAAAACATCCATCACTTAAATTATTTTCACTTTAACCTTAGAAAAGGTGCTCAATAAGTCAACTGAAAAAATTAACACATCAACAGTCATTTTCCTAAGTTAAATTTTAGGAAAAATTAAATTAATCAACTTGACTACTGTTTCATTGTCCTCCACCATGCTGGAGCGCTGCAATGTGTGGAAGACCTTCCTTGCTACATTCTCAACACATAACATACCAATGTTAAAAATTGACAGTATATTTAAATAGTTTGCATGTTTTTATGCAAAAATCAGTACATTTAAGTTCAGAAAAACAAATAAAATCACACACATTTCATGATTCCTTTGCAAACCTTTAATTTCTTTTTTTTCTGAAAAATATAAAATTTATCTATATTATTGTTTTCACCAAGCCTGGTGATAAGTACATTGTCCACAACCTAAGGTATTTGATATCTCTAAAATATAGATTTTCCCATGGTAAACCCATGAGACTGTACAGGCCCAAAAAACCATAAGTTCAAAATGCACCAAAACAGAGCAAGCATACTAACTTCTTAAGACAATATCAACTGAATCCTATTATCTAACAGCCCTGTTAGGTTAGTACTAGAACAGAAGGTATTAAAATTCTGAGTGAAAAAAAAATTCCTAACATGCATGCATGTCTGGTTCCCGACTGTCAGCTAAGGTGGTGAGGGGTGGATCCATGGTGCTTATTTGTACTCTAAAATACATATGCTCGAGCTGCCATCACCCTCATTGAGGGAAACTTTCAAGCTACCCACATCTCCCTAGCTCTGTCAAATGAAGGAGCCATGCAAACCTTGCTCTGCTGAAGTCCATTGAAGACAACTGCTAAGAAGCAACGTTTCATTCCTCATACTCAATTCACATCTGAAATCTCTCTTGATGTGAATTCTCCATTCTCTTTTACAATATTCCCCAAAATCACCATTATCAAGTCTAGGTTCTAAAGTGCCTGTGAGACCTAGTGCATTGTCTCTCCCGTAGCTTTCATTTCGTCCTCTATGGCATTATTGTTCTCTCATGCCAAATGTTCTACAGTCTTGAGTCTCGGCCCAGTATTGCCATATCCTCTTCCTTCGATTGGTCCAGAGTGATCGAGCATGAGTTTTTCCTTCTACCACTCCTACTTGGACCACTAAGCTCCATCTTCCTTTGGCTTTGACAATGTCAAAATGGGCTTGGAGAATGAACCAAATTGAAGATATGCTCTATTCCACCACCATGCACCATTAATGTCCAATGATGTTGGGGCCTCAAATGCAATAGCAGATCATCATTCAAGGGCCTTTCAGAGGTCTTTAGCAAATTGATTATAAATAACAAGAATATGACAAGGATCTGAATGATAAGAAGGGGGATGATAAGGTGGGTGGCAAGTGAGAGGATGACCATCCTAGGAAAATTAACTTGGGTAATAACATAGGGACCTAAGCTAACTTCCCACCCCTAACTTCTCTAACATCATCATTAACATCACACTGACCATGCCCTTGCCCTGCTTGTTGACTACCACATTAACTAACCAGTCATCAATTTTGTTCCTTACTCTTCTAGTGTGCATGTAGATTATATCCTATCTACCTTAGTATTTCAATCCATCTGATTTTGTTTTGTGGGTATGACAAGCATTCCTTACTCTTGTTTTGGAGAAGAACGATGATAATCCTACAATCCCCTTCCACTTATATGTTTTGGAGGCCAAGTTTAATACATAGTTTTACGCCTTCGACTAGTGCATCCACTTAAGCTCTAGTATCTATTGATATCCCTAAAAACTTATAGAGAACACCTCTTTTTGTTCCTTGCTTGTCCTAGATCACTCCTCCCCTGGCATGGTTGGATTCCCCCTAGCTACCTCATCGAAATTAAGTTTCACCCAATTCTTTCTACGGGGGCTCCATATACATGGAGAACTTCTATTGTCCTTTGTCTTCTATCCTTCAATAGGAGTAAACCTTCTATTTCACTAGTGTTATTTTTATCAATTTGATAATACATAACTTTACTACAATGTGTAACATACCAATGTTAAAAAATAATACTAAATTTAAGTTGCTTTCATTAGTGACAAGACTCTACTCAAAAATGTTGAGATTTCCAAGGGTCGACAAGAGAATTGATGGAACCAAATCTGAACAAAATTTTGAAATAGCTCCTCACAAGTGTGCTAGAGAGAGTTAGGTCTAGCGTGCTAGACAGAGAGTGCAAAAACCAAGCAAAGTGCATTGAAACAGAAATGCACAAGTGCACCCGAGAGAAAATGCCAATCACAAGAGAAAAAACACCAAATATAAGTGCCCTTAAGCTTATCACACTTTGTATAATTAATCAAGAAGATCAAGATGAGATTATGTAATGAGATCTTGAGTTGTGTATTTATACACAACTCAAGCAAGGTGTCCTTCAAAGAGAGGCTATGGGTCCACATAACAAGGGCACACATGCCAAGAGGATTATTGAGCCTACATATCAAGTTTGACTAAGTCGGCCTAACCATAAACCCAGTATAGAATAAATGAAATAGAATATGGCCTTAGCCATAGTTACAAGTACATAATGATACATATGAATGGGTCATGGCCACATATATAGATTACACAAATAATTCCAACACCCCACCTTGAATTGAACATAGAGCCACAGGTAGAAGCCATTACAATACAAGATTACAAGATTTATTTTCCCCCTTTGATGTTGAGCAAAGGACCATACCACCCCCATAAGCTCCACATCTCTCCTTCATAAAGCCATCAAGATTAAACAATCAAGACTACAAAGATTTGGGTGGGAGATGTTGAGGTTTGGTAGGGACATCAAAAAAACGAATAATAGTGTTCCATGGTTGAGAACGTTCCTCCTAATAGTGCTCAAATGAGCTAGCAAGAAACTTATCTACATCAGATCCATCTTGAAAACATTCAACAGTCTGAGGTAGAGGAGATTCTTCCTGATAGCACACGGATGAACCAACAAGAGACTTTGTGAAGATGGCCCACTTAGATATAGGCTTTAACATATCTGCGAGAAGAGTAATTAGTGAGGCGAATCATGCATGGTATCTCCACCTTCATCACTGAATAATGGAGTTGATTTATTAGGAGCATCTTGAATAGGTGAGAAGTCCTCTGCAACATGAGGACTAGATGAGCCACTAACAAGAGCATCGTCATCTACAACATGAGGACTAGATGAACAATTAGCAAGAGTATCTTGAAGTGAAGAGACGTCTACAATAGGAAGACTGGATGAATCATCAACAGGGTCTGCATCAGCCATAGGAGTCTACCCAAACACTATAGGAGTAATTGAGAGAGAACTCATATAAGTAGAGGGAGGACCAACATCATAGTTTGAAGCAGGAGGGTCCATTAAAACATGGTTGGAGTCATTTAAAAGAGTACTTCCAAAGTGATAAGAATATGCATGATCCATAGAAGCATGCTAAGAACCATCTAAAGAATCTTCTAAAAGAAGTAATAGGAGAGACCTTGATGGATCGTGAGTAGGAACCTCATCAAAAATATCCTCTCTATTCAACCACCTTATGAGTGGTGGCATCATAAAGGTGCTATCCTAGAAATTTCTTGTAGCCAACCAGAGTATACTAGGAGTCTAGAGATGTTGATGTGTTTTTCTTTTCATTAGGAGCAAGGACCCATGCACTAGATCCAAAAAGTTCTAAAACGTGAAATAGAATGTTTGTTGAGATATCATTTCTCATAAGGAGCCATACTTGTAATAGCACAAGTACGCATTCTATGGATGATATGGGTCGAGCAAACAACCGTCTCTCCCCAAAATGAAAACTTCATTTTCTTGGAGTGAAACATAAAATGAGCCATCTCCATGATAGCCCTATTCTTTCGTTCTGCTACTCTATTTTGTTGTGGAGGGTAAGGAACGATTCTCTACCAAGAGATGCCCTAAGATACGAGAAATGATGGAAAGCATTGCTAAAATATTCACCCCTGCCATCAGTGTTGAGACACTTGATCCTCCTATTGCTTTGATTTTCCACAAGAAATTTGAATTCTTGGAACTTTCCAATAACTCATCCATAGATTTAATGGTGTATACCCAAAGAAAGCGAAAAAATCATCAATGAAGGTGAGGAAGTACTTAGCTCCCCCAATAGAAGATGTAGCCATAGGTCCATAGATATCACTATGAGCCAATGCAAGAGGTTGACAAGCTTGCTTCACTTTGTCCTTTCCTATGATATTTCCCCTTTACACACCCTTCACAAACACCACTAGGTGGTTCAAACCATCGAAGCTCATCAACGATAACTAGTCGACTCATATGTCACAAAGATCCATAATTGGCATGACCAAGATACTGATGTCATAGCATGCTTGTGTCATCAACATTGGCTAGCATAGCAACAAACCCTTTTTTCTTTGAAAAAATAGGAGTCTTCTCCAACTTGTACATATGGATTGGATTCATCATAGTATCCTAAGGCAACCACCTTGAAGCCAACACTTATGTCCTTTACAACCCATAGATCCGGCCATAATTCCACCTTTTCATTGGCATGTGTAATGCAATCAATAGAAAGAAGATTTTGTCCAATGCGAAACTTGAAGAACATCTCCAAAATTAGTTATATCAATAAAGACATCACCACAGATGTAACCTATAAGGCTAAATCGTCACTAATAACCACCTTCTCTCCACTATCCTGATGTCTATAGTCAAAGAGTGCTAGCTTTTGGGGTTACTCCAAAAGTGTTTTGACCTAGCTAGGTGAGCACTAGGTCTCCTAGTCCCTTGATAATGCTTGGTGGACATATGGATGGCTCAGTTTGAGTGGATGCTTGACCTTGGATACAGTGCTAGCATAGCGCACTTACCTGGGAGGTTGTTATCTTATATGGCATGATGTCTAACCCATTGGGTGCAGAGAATGGAGGATTCGATTGCTTGATTAGGAAAGGTACCTACTTAGGTGGATGAGCGCTAGGCACTTGGGAGAGGACACTTAGCCCTAAGAGCATGGGACCTTGTGGCATACACCTTGGAGGTTGAATACTTGACTTGAGGATGCTTAGGTTGAGAAGCATACTTCATGGAGGTTGGTTGTTGACCCGGACACATACGTTGAGGAGAAGCATTGGAGCAAGTAACTACCTTGGCACACATGTTGAGGAGTGTTTGTCGCAAGAGGACATGTGGTACTGAACAACCATGTAAGACGGAGCATTGCGCTAACTACTCATTGGATAGCACACCATCTTGGAGGAGGGGAGTTGAGCCCAAGCAAGATAATGCTTGGAGGGCACACCATCTTGAAGGAGGGGCGTTGATCCCGAGCAGGATAATGCTTGAAGGGTGCACCACCTTGGAGGAGGGGCATTGGCAAGATAATGCTTGGAGGGCACACCAACTTAGGGTTGGGTAAAACCCTATTGTGACGTTTATCATCCTTGTATGTAGAGTGCTCCATGTAGGGTTTCCATGTTGACTTAGGTCTAGGGTTACTTGTCTGGACCTAGCCCATGTTTTAGGTTGGCCTCCCTCACCTATTCTATATAAAGGGAGGAGAGAGCCTTTGCCATCACTCATTATCGATTGACACATTATTCTATCCTTATTGTCTTGGAGAAGTCTTGTAGGGAGCAAAACCTAGGGTTTGTGATGTGAACCCTGGATGATACTGTTGAAATAATGTAACTGCAAAGTGTATTCTAATTATTATTGTTGTATTATTCATTAGATCAATCCCCTATTGCGGATTGATCACGTCGACTATTGTAAAAGACCAAATCCCCTTTTGCGGATTGGTCAAAACATAATTGTAATAGGCAGAATAAGAAGTCGACCCCAGAATACATTAAGGTAGTTATAACCACCCAGAATGAGAAGTCGGCCC
>JASDQU011440364.1:0-23727 GCA_032191745.1 Picea mariana | reverse complement strand
TGGAGATCTTGCGTAGTTTCAGGATGACAGGTTGTGCTTCTTCTTGGGACAGGGGAAGTATACAGTGGAGATCTTGCGTAGTTTCAGGATGAGAGGTTGTAGGCCCATGTCCACACCTCTAGTCAAGAACTGGAGGAAGATTGATGCATTAGATTCAAAAACAGTAGACTCCACCGTCTATCGTCAGTTGATTGGATCGCTCATGTATCTGGTCAACACTTGGCCAGATATCGGCTTTGCAGTAAACTCTTTGAGTCAGTTCATGGTGGACCCTCAGAAAGTACATTGCATTGCTGCGAAGCATGTGCTTCGCTACCTTCGAGGTACAGTGGAGTACGGGTTATTGTATGAGTGTAGTGGTGGAGTGAAGTTAGCAGGTTGTACAGATGTTGACTGGGCAGGGTTTGCAGAGGACAAGAAGAGTACTTTGGTTTGTTGCTTCAGCATGGATCAGGCTTAATCTCTTGGTTCAACGGGAAGCAACGTTTTGTGGCATTGAGCTTTGCTGAGGCAGAATACATGGCTGCTAGCTTGGCAGCATGTGAGGCACTGTGGCTGAGGAAGTTACTCTTGGGATTATTCAGGCAGGAGCTAGAGGCTACAATGATTCATTGTGACAATCAGAGTTGCATCAGGCTCTCCGAGAATGCGATGTTTCATGATCGTAGTAAGCACATCGACGTTAAGTATCACTTCATCCGGGATTGTGTACAGAGAGGTTCCGTGAGGCTTGACTACATACAAACTGATGAGCAAATGGAAGATATTTTCACCAAGGCACTGAGTAGATGGAAGTTCATGAATTTCAGGGATCAGATGGGGTTGAGACAGAATCCCTTCCTCGCTAAGAGGGAGTGTTGAGAATGTAGCAGGGAAGGTCTTCCACACATTGCATCGCTCCAGCATGGTGGAGAACAATGAAACAATAGTCAAGTTGATTAATTTAATTTTTCCTAAAATTTAACTTAGGAAAATGACTGTTGATGTGTTATATTCTTCTATTGACTTATTGAGCACCTTTTCTAAGGTTAAAGTGAAAATAATTTAAGCGATGGATGTTTTAATCTTAGCCATCCATCTTGGAGAGTGGGAGAGTTATTCTCAGCCCTCAATCCTTATAAGAGTTCAAGAGGAAGAAGAAGAATTAGAGAGGAAGCTTAATAGTTAGCCACGAGAATAGATAGGATGATAGACATTGGAGTTGGTTAGCTAGTTAGATCAAAGTGTCAACCAATCAGTAAAAGTAAGCTAGCCAACCACTGTGTTAGAGTCAGTGGGTGAATTGAAGTTTGTGGAGATGTAAAATGAGATTATCATATGGTAAGAAGTTCACCTCTATGAATTTGCTTTACATACTAGGATGATAAACATTAGAGTTGGTTAGTTAATGAGATCAAGGTGTCAATTGATCAATAAAAGAAAGCTAGCTAATCACTGTATCGTTAAGAATGGTGTAAGCTTCACTTTCGGCCATCACTGATCTCATATTGTCATCATAACTGTATGTATTTCTAGGATTGGCTAAAGTTGACCTAGTCAACATTCAAAAATTGTTTTTCTAGTTTTGGTTAAGGCCGACCTAGTCAATTTGGGCCCATAACTTCTCTTGGGGAAAACACCCTACTCTTAAGTTGTGTTTGTATACAGATTTGTGATTCTTAATATCACATATCTTGTGATCTTTCTTTTATTCTTTATAAAATTGATTTATCCTATAGGGACCATAAAGTATATCACTCTCTCATTCACGGGTTCTAGTTCTCTCTAGCACTCTTGTGCTTGGCTGGTTTTTATCTCTCATGGGGCTGCGCCGCTGCGCTATTCTATCCTTGCTCTAGTTTTGTTATTTCTTTTCTGTAATTGCAGAATTTGAGTTTGCTGGTTGGTTCCATTTGATCCCCACTATTTCTTGTGAATCTTAATACGATTTCAGAGCAGGCGTGAACCTCCCTTACCCACTTCCGCACGTGATCAAAGGCTATTTGGCTGGTGGCATCACTGAGTTTTTTATGACTGCGTAACTAGGGTTTCAGATCATCTTTTTAATGCAGATTTTCAGCAGCTGATCGGAGGCTATTTGGCTGGTGGCATCTCTAATTTTGTGACTACAGAACTGAGGTTTCATTTATGTTTTTACTGCAGATTTTCAGCAGCTGATCCAAGGCGATTTGGCTGGTGGCATCACTGATTTTATAACTGTGGAACGAGGGTTTCAGATCATCTTTTTTCACGCAGATTTTTCAGGAGCAGATCCGAGGCTATTTGGTTGGTGGCATCACTGTTTTTTTTGTGATTGAAGAACCAGGGTTTCAAATCAGATTACTTACTCAATTTAGCAACTGATCCATATTTTTTCGGCTAGTGACATTGCTTAGGGTTTCTTTATGACTGTGAAACTATGGTTTTTCCCTGGGGTTTAAAACCTCCTTCAAGGTCATTGCCTCTTTTCTAGGGTTTCCTAGGGTTTAAGCCCACTTTTAGCATATTTGAGTTATTGGTGAATCAATTATTATATGAGGATAAGTGGCAGTAGTTTGGAAGTGACAACAGAGTGTCTAAGAGTGCCTTTGTGGAAAAGGCAAGTACAAGTGGGACAAAAGAAAAAGCAGTGGAGGTAAAAGCAACAAAAGCAAGAATTTAGGTCTAGGTATATTGTGGTATATATCGCTATGCAAGGAAGGATTACAAGAAGCGGTTATGGGATGAGTAGCACAACCAAGGGTAGTGTTACCTCCCCAACTCACACTTAATGATAAAGCCCTAATCCACAAGGTGCAACCCTAGAGGAAACTACTAGGATGATTACCATTGTCACCTAAGTAGCCTATCCTCTTCACTTTAGTGTTGAAATATTGTAACTGCGAAGAATATTCTAATTATAATTGAGTTATTATTATATAGATCAAATCCCCTTTTGTGGATTGATCATGTTGGGTCTTGTATAAGACCAAATCCCCTCTTGTGGATTGGTCGAAGCCATATTCATATGGTGGTATTTGAGAAGTCGGCCCCTAGGGTTTATTAAAGTGGTTTTAACCACTATTGGAAGAATTCGGCCCTGCTTGGTGAAGAGACACAACCCTAGTGCCCCTTCAGCTAGTATAAATAAGTGAGGATGGCGCCTCATTCATTCACTCACTCGGTCACTCAACAAGTGCACATCTTTTGGAGGTAGCTGCAGTTACAAGAAGGAGAAGAGAGGCGCATGCTCAGTCTTGGATATTCTTTAGTGTTTTGGTCTTTAGTCTTGGCATTGTATTGGAAATCTATTATTGAGGAAGTTTTTGCAGGGTTTTCTCCCACATGAGGGTTTCCCAGGATAAAATGTTGTGTACCTTGTGATTGTGTTTCTTTCAGTGATCCTACTTATGCTGTTATGCTCTAGTAAATTGAAAAGAACCTAATAACAACAGTAAATTTAACATGGTATTAGAGCTGAACTGAATAGAGCACTTTCACTGGGTAACCAAAAACATCACTGCTGCCGTACAAGAAAATTAGGGTTTTTTATTGGAAAGGAATTTCTGACTAAAAACCACCTAGGGAAGTGTGCCCTAGCCTAGCACATCACTTGGCAGCTTGAGTGCACCTTTTCAGTGGCCAGAGCCTCTGAAAAGTCAAACCCTAGTTTTGACTGGTACTAGAAAACCAGGAAACCAAAACTAGTACCATAAGTAATAGTCTAGATTTTCGCAGATAAAGTTTCAAGGGGTAAAACTTGGAATTTTTGAAAACAGACAGCTCCAACCTACTCGCCTCAACCCAGTGCATCTAGTCCTTGGATTAGAATTCCAAAATTTGAAGTTTGAAAAATTAGGGTTTCCTCATAAACCCTAAGTTGTAGTTGCAGTATCAGTTACAGTTGCATGCCAATTGCAACACCAGTTGCTGTGCCAGCACCAGTTGCAGTACCAGTTGTAGTGAAAGTTTTTGTGAAGTGTCGGGACTGAAGTTCATTGTCCTAGTGCACCTTACCCTAACAAATATCCAGCTAACCTCAAGTTACAAGTTGAAGCACATTTGAAGTTTTAAAGGTTTGTTATTTACTGCTGCTGCCGGATGGTGCCACTACCTGTCGATATTATCAGAGGTATGTTCTTACATATGCTCAAACTATATCATTATTCTAAAGGGTATTTGCAGGAGAAAGGATCTTTTGTCTAAACAATAATCGTAGATCTAGAGGGATCTCAGATCCAACACATTCAGAGGAATAATGCACCCCAGGTTTGATTATATTGATATGCATCTATTTGTTATGACATCATTATGAACATCTAGGTTGTATGATGAAGTTATGACCATCATACTAACCACTGGTCAAAATTAAAGTCAAAGTATTAGATTGATTAAAGCTGAGATTATAGAGTTTATTCTCTAACTTAGATTTCTATCAAGAAAGCATATTATCTCAGTACAGAGAACAGGTTGAAGAGAATACTTGTCATCTTGAGCGAAGGAGTCTAGGAAGAAAAGCAACAACACTCATTCTTGAGAACAAGACTCTAGGTTCCAGGTTTGATTGATTAAGTTGATAAGATTCAAACTTGCACATGTCAATTTTGATAACTACCTCATTACAAGTAAACACTATAGTTGAGATAAGCAATCTTTAAAAGGTTTTATACTTGGTAGCATGTGAGCATTATTGAGATGAATGCTTATTGTAATCACTTACCAGATACAATTGACATCTCTAGGAGAAACTTCTTGTTTTGGTTCCAGGTTACCATGGAGGAATGATTGATCACAACACTAGAAGAGTGTTGCTCTCATTTCGTATTGTATTTCTTACTTTTGACCTTTGTTTCAGGCAGGTCACAAGTGATAGCTCTAAAGGAGCTACTGTGACGATTATTCTTGCCATTGTTTTATTATTATAAAAAGAGTATTATTCTTGTCTGCTTTTGTTCTTGTTCTGGGCAGATCACAAGTGATAACCCTGAGGAAGCTATAGTGATAGTTGTAGGAGGCAACATATTAGATGAGACATGGAGCAGAATATCCAAAGAAGATGAAGAAGAAGCTAATTTTTGAGATACAGAGTATCTCATATGGAGATTGATTGTAAGGAGCAAAAGGCTCCAAAGATGACCGAACATTAAGTAGACTTGATCAATGGAATGAAGCCACCTTGACAGGAAGCAGAATTCGTTTGAAGTCTGACTCAATTTTTCATACTAAGACTTGGTATACAACACCCAGTATATCCTGTAGAAACTATGAAGTCTTTGTAGACTCAGAAGAAATCAAGACCTAGAGTGAGCCTGATCTCTCAGAGGATTAGATGGGAAAACGAGACATCTTCTAGGACTGGTAGACAAATGCCATGAGTTGAGAAGACTAGGTCGTAGCTTTAGAGACCTCTAGGAGACATGAAATCTCCTGGGAAGATTCCCTTGTTTCAGTGACAGAGAAGGAAACCAGTTAGAAGGACTAGGAGATGGATTTTTCCGTGAGACTAGAAGGAAAGTCAGTGTTGACTTCCAAGATTGATCTAACATATCAAGCATGTTGCAGATAACAGTATAAAAGATGTACAAAGACTGAATTGTGTCCATAGGATTCTCCCAGCAAGAGGGAGAAGACTATGACGAGACACTCCAGTAATCGAAGAAATAGTTCTAGTATTCGTGAAAGTAAAATAGAACAACCATGATTCTGATACAGTATGAGATTTAGGGGGAGCAGTCCTTGTATTTGAGATTGAGTTACCTCCATGAAAGAGGAAAAGCTGCCTTCAGTATCTGTTATTGAGCCACTCTCAGATGAAGTTGTTTCCATGATAGAATAGAGGAGCTACTCTCAGAGTTCAACAGCCACAGTGAGAATAGAGCAAGTCATTCTCAACTTCAGAAATAGCAGCTGTAGGTGCAGAGTCCCTGTTCCAGAAGGAACAACTGCAGATAGAGTAGAGGACATACTCTTAGACAGTGAGACAGATAGTGCTTTGTAGAGAGCACATAGAGCTAGCACATGGTTGTGCAGATTAAGTTGCAGCTGAGAAAGTGTACCAGGTTGGTACAATGTGATGTGAAAATTTGGTTTGAAGTTGAAGATAGAAATACTCATGTCTGCAGGTTGATGAAAGCACTGTACGGGTTGAAACATGCTCCTAGAGCTTGGTATGGAAGAATTGATAGTTTCCCGACGAGCTTGAGCTTTACCAAGAGTGAAGTTGATTCTAACCTTTACTTCAAGGTTATGAATGATGAGTCAGTTATATTGCTACTGTATGTGGATGACTTATTCTTAACAAGAGAAGACAAGCTCATCACAGATTGTAAGAAGAAGCTCGTTGCAGAGTTTGAGATGAAAGACCTAGGCCTAATGCATTATTTCTTAGGTCTTGAAGTTTGGTAGAGCCCAGAGAAGATCTTCCTTAACCAAGGGAAGTATGCAGTTGAAATATTAAAGAGATTTGACTTGTTGGAATGTAAATCCATGAACACACCCATGGAAACAAAGTTGAAGCCCCTGGTTTATACTTCATCAGAGTTGGTTGATGCTACTCTATATAAACAGATTATTGGTTCGTTGATGTATTTGACGAATACCAGGCCAGATATATGCTTTGCCGTGAACACCTTGAGTCAGTAACTGGTAGAGATCAGATGTGTTCACCTTGTACCTGCAAAGCATGTGATGAGATACCTTAAGGGTACGTTGGATTATGGTATTTGTTATGCTGGAGATCATGACTTCAGACTGTATGGTTATATTTATTTAGATTGGGCTAGAAGTGCTTATGATAGAAAGAGCACTTCAGGATGTTGTTTTAGTCTGGGGTCAACCATGACTTCATAACAGAGCAGGAAGCAATCTAGTATTGTTCTCAGCAGGGCAGAAGCAGAATACATTGCAGCATGTTCTGCCAGTTGTGAAGCCATATGGCTTCAGAAGTTGTTGACAGGTCTATTCGATCTGGAGATGAAAACCATCGTGATTCTATGTGATAACAAGAGTTGCATAAAGATGACGGAGAAATCAATGTTCCATGATAAGTCGAAGCACATAGAGATCCGGTATCACTACATTCGTGATATGGTGCAGAGGGGAGCTGTAAAGTTCCAATATATTG
Organism: Picea mariana; assembly: GCA_032191745.1. Taxonomy (NCBI): domain Eukaryota; kingdom Viridiplantae; phylum Streptophyta; class Pinopsida; order Pinales; family Pinaceae; genus Picea; species Picea mariana. The sequence goes on along the minus strand of JASDQU011440364.1, from coordinate 16,646 downwards.
GCACAAATGAGCAGGTTGCAGATGTGTTGACCAAGCCTTTGTCTCGTGTAAAGTTTGAGTACTTCTAAGACAAGCTTGGTGTGTTGTTCGAAATGACCTCCCTCGAAAGGGGGAGTGATGTTGATGATAACATGGTATCCTAAGCAACAATGGGTAGCTTCGTTAGAATTTTATATCCTAGGGGATTGATCATCCCTGGACAGATCCCGAAGGTTTGGTAAGGACGGTCTATCAGAGTACCTATGCATGTATATGCCAGCTGTGGTCAGCAGTGGTAGCTCCGTTAGAATTTTATATCCTCGGGAATATTTTGATTCCTGGGCAGATCTCGAAGGTCCGATAAGGACGGTATGCCAGAGTACCACGTGGTAGCTCCGTTAGGATTTTATATCCTAGGGAATCTTATGATTCCCGAGTAGATCTCGAAGGTTCGTTAAGGATGGTTTGTCGGAGTACCACAAAATGGTGTTGTTGCACTTGCCTCATTCTGTTGCCATATGATGATGATGTTGTTGTCTCAACTTCGTGTTGATGATGTTGTTGTCTCAGCGTTGTGCTGTTGATGTTGTTGTCTCAACCTCATGCTGATGATGTTATTGTCTCAAGCTCATGCTGATGATGTTATTGTCTCAGCCTCGTGTTGATGATGTTGTTGTTTCAGCCTCGTGTTGATGATGCTGATTGATTCAGCCTCGTGTTGTTGATGATGTTGTACTAGCCTCATGCTATTGATGATGTTATTCCATCTCCATGCTGTGAACGATGATGATGCTATTCCAACTCCATGTTGTGAACGATGATGATGCTATTCCAACTCCATGTTGTGAACGATGATGATGCTATTCCAACTCCATGCTATGAATGATGACGATGATTCTATTCTAGCTCCATGCTGTGAACGATGATGTTATTGATGATGAGAAATTTTTTCGATGATTTGTAGATATGCTAGCCAGTGTTCTAGATGCTGATGATGTTGCTGCCCTCTCTTTCTCCTGATGATGTTGTATTGGGTTATTTCAGTAGAATACCCTTCTTGTTAAGGGGGAGTGTTGAAATATTGTAATTGCGAAGAATATTCTAAATATAATTGAGTTATTATATAGATCAAATCCCCTTTTGTGGATTGATCATGTCGGGTCTTGTATAAGACCAAATCCCCTCTTGTGGATTGGTCAACGCCATATTCATATGGTGGCATTTGAGAAGTTGGCCCCTAGGGTTTATTAAAGTGGTTTTAACCACTATTGGAAGAAGTTGACCCTGCTTGGTGAAGAGACATAACCCTAGCGCCCCTTCAGCTAGTATAAATAAGTGAGGATGGCGCCTCATTTATTCACTCACCCGGTCACTCAACACGTGCGCATCTTTTGGAGGTAGTTGCAGTTACAAGAAGGAGAAGAGAGGAGCATGCTTAGTCTTGGATATTCTTTAGTGTTTTGGTCTTTAGTCTTGGCATTGTATTGGCAATCTATTATTGAGGAAGTTTTTGCTGGGTTTTCTCCCCAGTGAGGGTTTCCCAGGATAAAATGATGTGTACCTTGTGATTGTGTTTCTTTCAGTGATCCTACTTATTTTGTTATGCTCTAGTAAATTGAAAAGAACCTAATAACAACAATAAATTTAACATTTAGGTTGGCTCTCCTCTGACTTAAGGGGGGTATCCCTAAGTAGGATTACTAAAGCTAGACAACGAGGCACAAGGTGACAAGGGAGTATCTTTAGTAAAATAATATATATATTTTTTTCATGAAGTAAAAGAGTGATGGAGTGATCTAAAGATTAGTGCCAATCCAACAAGGAGTTAAGAGGTTAATCCATGATGGAAAGCTCATTAAAGGGTTAAGACTTCAAGGACCACAATATGCATGTCGCAAGAAGAACTTAACATTGTTGAAAATGGAAGTGAAAAGTACTAGGAGTACCTTTAATGTGTCACATCAAAACATTGCCAAAGGGTTGTGTCCTACACAATGAAGTATCACAAGCAAAAAACTCTAGAATATGATAGGAGCAAGATAATACATTCATGAATAAGACATCAAAGGGAAAATCATGGAGGAAACTCCTTACATAAAACCCTTCCAATTTGGTAGATATAACCTTCTATCTTGACCCAACAAAGAAAGTTCTAGCAACCTTACAACTATGAGCAACGATTTAGAAGGATTAGAACCATAAGCCACACATTAAAGGAGAGAACACTTACACTCCACATATGCTCCAAGAAAGTTGTATCCATTAAGCTCCAAGGAGGGGAAACTACAAAAAACAACCATAACTTACAAATAGAGAGAGCTAGTCTTTAAATAGATTCTAGCTCCATCTCTTTTTACAATAAAAAAATAATTGTTATCCTAGATCCACTAATCTCTCTGAGGAATACAATAACATAACCTCTTCAACACCATTACTAAAAGTAGCAATGATTTGTTGAGATCCACTTTCTTCTCCAAGAAGAATCAATAAAATATGCCAGGAAAACAATACAATAATGCTCTCATGTACATGTTAGAATTTCTCAATTTTTCAGTAGCAATAGATTTACCAAAGTATTTTGATCTTCATTTAACATTCAATAACCATATACTGAAAATATAAGCAAGATCTAGAAGTAGATAGACAAGCACAAGAAGACACAAAGATTTATCCTAGGAAAACCCCAAACTCGAGGAAAAATCCAACCAAATTTTCTTAGAGAGAATACAAAACAACCATGAACAAGCTCTATTCACAAGAGAAAAACTAGTAATGAAGAAACCCTGATAACAAGAACTTATCTCTTTTCCTTGTCAAACCCTACCGAGGGTACACAACTGTGTCACAACCCTAGTGCAACTCTTCTAGAGGTAGCGCACAAGAGAAACCACCAAGAACCACCAAGAACCCCAGCTCCAACGTCTCCTAGGGTTGCCTTAGACTTGCACCTCCTTTTCCTTGCTGAGTGAGTTGTGTAAGTGTCTTAAAATGAGGAAGGCGTCACCCCTATTTATATTCATCAAGTCACTTTAATGGGGCTGATTTCTCATCTTGGAATATCTAGTTTTCCTTTCTTATTTTCCAGTGGGGCCGACTTCTCTTCTGGGGTCTTCAATATTACTTTATTGTTTTTCTATGGGGTCGACTTCTTTTCTGGGGTCTTCAATATTACTTTATTGTTTTCCTGTGGGCCGACTTCTCTTTCGAGGTGTTCTTCAACTATTCAATGGTCTTCCTTTGACTTCTTGTAATCTTCTTCTTCTCTAAGAAAAGTTGTCCAAGAGGGAATACCTCCCCCTGTTACCAAAACATCAACAGTACCTAACTCCATGAGAAAATCAACAATAATAAAATAAAGAAGTTGGTTATGCAACAACCTCCATAAAGTTCTCCAATGTGAAATGTTCTATCAATACTGCATAAAAATGTGTGCCATGTGGCCTCAAGAGCTAGGGCGTTCTCCACCATGTGCATACATGAATAATGATCTCCCCAAATAACCAAAGCGCTCAAGCAATAAAGGTGGGGCGCTCCTCAAAACGAGTGCTCAAAGTGCTATGAGAATTTTCCAACGAAATATTTTGAAAACACCATAGCTCTGTGAATTTTTGTCAATTTTAATTATGACCACATTTTGGAAATGTTGTAGCCACTCTGCCTCTAATGGCATTGATCTAGTAAAAATCTGGGCACTCTTTCAAAAGATAACTGCTCCTGAAGCTAGGACGTTCTCAAAGTATGCAATGAAACCCTAGATCTAGGGTTTGGAATCTCTTAGATCTCCACCAATGTAGGACGTGTAGCTCTCCAAGGTGAGACGTCCTCGTAATCATGAATAAATGTGCACTAAATCTCCTCCAATGTGGACGTCTCCTCAAAATAGCATAGGCATGAATGTAAGCAACCTCCTCAAGGTGGATGTCTTCTCAAAATAGGGCATGAACCATGTAATGATCCTCATGAGGCTTGTGGCATCTCTCAAGATGGACCTCCTCAACCACAATATAGATAAGTGTGCAATAAGTCTCCAAGAAAGGTGGACGTCCTCCTCAAATCAAGTTCTAAGAAGGTAGATCCGTGAAGCAAGGCACCAAATCCATGAAGAAGACACATAGAATGTCATCAATGTTCAACTCACTCCACGAAGAAAGGGGGTGGCCCCTCATCAACCAACAAAATAGGATTATGCCGCAACATATGTGCAATATACTTCTCCAAAGATGGCATGTGTGAACAATGATGCATGAGAAGGTGTGCATGGTGGTCTTACAAGGTGTAGAGCTCAACAATAAAACATCAACAAGTGTGCAACATACCACTCAAGCTCAAGGTCCAAGATGTAACAACCTTCCATAATTGTGCCAAGGGATAGCTCCATAAAACAAGGGATCAATTTATCACGAGGTAATGTGCAATGTGCTAGATCCATGGAGGAGGGAGTCAAAAAAATCCATGTATGCCCATCAACCATATGCCAAGTCATCCAAGTGATCAAAGAATTCATCAAGAAGGGTGACAACCTCAAGCAACAGATGCATCAAGTGTATGACAAGTGTGTATATGCCTCCACTTGTGAGCCAAAGAAGGAGAGCGCTCTACATGAAACCATTCTTCATATCTAAGCCAAATCAACATATGAAATCAAGTGATAGCAAGGAGAAGATGCCAAGCACTCTACACCATCATGAAACCACTCAAAAGAATATGCCAATACAATGTCAAACATGCCCAAAGGTGCTAGGGCTTTCCATCAAAGGAGAGATGTGTCATCATGTACCATCCATCTCTAACCAATGTGAAAGCTAGATTATCAAGTGCAACGCTTTCTCTCCATGATAAGCATGTGTACCAAGCAAAACACCATCAAGACATCATCAATCATGTCATCCACTATCAACCAAGGCATCAAATGAAAACAATAAACCGTAGGCCATCCAAGGCTCCATCAACCTGTAGAACCTGTTTTTGTGATGAAAATCACAAGAGCAGTGAAGAAATTCACTAGTATAGGCCTCATGCAAAATGAGGGGTAATAGGTAGTTTGGGAAGAAACAAGCAAATGTTGCAAAGCATGGAAAAGGAGTTTTATGCTCTCGTGGCTCATAGAAAGGTCAGTTGACTGATGATTTTTTTTCTGATTTTGGTGCATCTAAACATGTGACTTCCAAGAGCTAAGTCACCTAGTTCGGGTTCGTGTTTGAGTTCGATTATGTTGAAGTTTGACTGTGAAAAATTACGTAATAAAATTCGGCATTAAGTTCGAGAAACTACAAAATTTCAAAATATATGTAATAAAATTCAATAAGCTCATTAAATACATACGAAAAAAATGAAAATTGGATGCCAACATTAATGATTAAACATATATTTCCAAAAGACGACATCTTGTTCAAAATTTAAAAACATGTCCATGAAACATAACATTAAAATGTTTTACAAAATTGAGCATCCAAAAAGAAAACTAGAATGGGAACACAAGTTTATTCTTGGTGTTCTTGTGGCCTACTTTTTATATCAAAATCTCTAAATCATCAAGAGCACTCTGGCAAGTGAAGCCACTAGAGGCACAATCACCATTAGATTCACTCTCAATGTCAAGATCATCCTGATTTCTTGATTGATTTAAAATAGGCTTGAACCATGGAAAATAAAAATTGGATGAGTCTTTAGCCTCGTTGTTTAAAGCCAATTGCAACTTACTGCGAACACAAACAAGATCTTTTAATTTTCCAGATAACAACCTATTTCTTTTCTTGGAATGAATATGGTTGAAGTTGCTCTAGTTCCTTTCACAAGCTAATGCACTTGATCTTCGGCTCAAGACATAAATTGCAAAATATTGCAATTCTGGGGTCCCTAATGCATAAAAATTCCACCATATTGCTGCAGCACTTTGACCCTGTCATACTTTGCTGCCTTGGTTCCAAATATCCCTTCTAACATGTATGCCCTTAAGTTGGGATCCAACCAAAGTTGCAATAGATGGATCTTGATTTAGCTTGTCAATAGCCTCATAAAGTCCACTCATGAGTTCTTCTTCTTGATGTCTTACCCCAAACAATCTAGGGTCCAAATAGCACGCCATTGCACGTAAAGGGTGATGCATCATCTTCCATCTTCGATCCATGCCCTCATAAACAAAATCCATGCAAGGCTTGGCACCATCAACCATGTGGAACACATCAACAATTGGACCACCCATTTGTAAAACTTTGTTAGCATTTTCCCAAAATATATTGTTTAGCATTATTTGTTCAACATTCTTTCCCTTTGATTCTTTTGAAAGATGAGATCTCGCCCACTCATTATTGTGGAAAACAACTCTTAGGCTTGTTTTTTCTCTTAAACAACCATTTTTAGAGTAATGTAAAATGTGGCAAACCTTATATCACAAGGCTTCAACAACTCTCTAGACGCATTTTTCTTGCATATGCTCAAAGTGAGATGATGGTTGATGATAAAGTTTGCAGTGGTTTTCGCATTTTGGAGTGTCTCATTGACCCATGGAAATTTGGCTAAATCATGCAACAGTAAATCCAAGCACTAAGCTGCTCAAGGGGTCCAATAAATGGTTTAATAGTTCTCCATAATCATCTTTCCTGCATCAATACAATTTGAGGCATTATCGATGGCAACTTGGACAACATCCTCCCCAACTTTTTGAATTGCTTCATCCAAAATTTTGAAAATATATTATGCTGTCTTCACATGATCTATTGCATCAACAGATTTACAAATATACCCCTTGAGGGTAATAAACAAGCACATTAATCATGGTCAATGATACAAATCTGACCAACTATCACTCAAAATTGTTCAACCTGTAAGCTTCCAAGACTCTTTAATATCAACCAACCTGTCTACCACACTTCCCTTTGTTTTCTTTAGCAAAGTGGTCCTTTAAAGCTTTGAATCTAGGAGGAACATACCCCTTGCCAAAATCAACAACGTTTTTGAATGCATTTCGAAAATATGGACTTCTGGCAACATTAAACGAAATTGCACATGCATAATTTTTTTTAGCAATTGTATCATCAATTTGTTGTTTCTCTACAGATTTTCAAAATGCATTTAATATTGATGTTCCACCTGTTTTTGTTGGGGTGGAACTTGAGCGAGCAATATTTGAGGTGAAAGAAGGAATGACAACTTAAGAACACAACGATCTCCCTTTGAATTCGTTGCCTCTTCATTTCCCTTTTTCCTTTTTTTGCATTTGATTTGTCAGTCTTTCTCCAGTGTGTCTTTCTTCTTAGCACATATTCTTGGCATCCTTCTAGGCCACCTCCATTTCCACTATTGATACTAAGGAAGTGGTCCACTACTCTTGTTAAGGAACCAATAAAGTTATTCTCACATAATTGATAGACAAGATCTGACCATTCCTTGACATATTTCCATGCCTTCTCAGTTGGTTTTTGAGGCACCATTTGATTAAGTTTCTGCATATTTAATTTTTTTGTTTGCAATAATGGGATTTTAGAATTAAAACATACAAGGTTGAAGGATTGCAACAAGGATCTAAGTTCTACAAGTTTCTAACTTGTTTACTTGCTGATTTGATAACCAGTGGAAGTAACCACATACAAATACTCAGTATACAATGTACATACAAATTTACAATTTACAAAGTACAATACAAAATGCACCTGATTGTGCTCTGCTCACTACTTTAGCCTGTAGACTGTTGCTGTCCTCATTGCTGTAGTCTGTACACTGCTCAGCGGCTCACTGCATATTGCTGTATCTTGTATACAGCTCAGTGTCTTACTGCTCATTGTTGTAGCCTGTAGATTGCTCAGTGGCTCCCTGCCCATTGCCAAATCCCAATGCTTAAAACTGGGCTCTGAGATTAGTGCTGACTACTGAACCTTGGGTGAAATGATACCGAATGCTGAGTGAAATCGTGTTCTGAGCAAAACCTTGGTCAAAATGATGGAGTCTTGGCTGCTAGAACCCTGGGAAAAATGAAAGAGAAGCCCTGGTCTAAGCTCTAAGGCTGTCTGGGCAAAATGAAGGAGAAACTATGCTTTGGTCTGAGGTTGAGGCTATTGTTGTAGCCACCGAAGTTTGTAGCCTTCGGCTTGTTGCCACTGTCATTGAAGCATGTATCCTGTAGGCTATGACTTGGTGTTGGGATCTGTGAGAGAGGGGAGAATGAACAAAGCAGAAGGAATGCAAGGTGGTGTGAGGAAGGAATGAACCGGAGGCAGGGGTTTAGATTTAGGGATTTAAAAAAAAATTTAACCTGTAAAAAATTGAACCTCAACAAATGTCAATGCACAAAATCTAATTTTGGGTGAATTATTCATGATTAAATTTGAATTCATTTAAAGTTTAACAAACTTCAACAAATTTATTCGACTTCACTTGAAGTTCGACAAATTTTGAACTTGAACCTTGAAATTTGCCGAACCTGGTGACTTAGTCCAAAAGTGATTTGTTTGTTGAGTTTATGGAAGATAAGCCCAGGTCTGGAAAAATGGTGTTGGGTGACTAGAGAGAGCACTATGTTGAAGGTTGTGGTTATGTGTAGTTGAAGTTGAAATGTAAGATTTTGATGTTTATGAATGTTTTCTACATTCTTGGATTAAGCAAAAATTTGCTTTCAGTTGGTAAGATTACGAAACATAATTGGCATCTAGATGTCACTTTCTATGGTCAAAGGTGTTTTTTGATAGGTAAAAGAAGCAATAAGATGATTGCATCAACTGTGGTGCAAGGTCTATACAGTTTAGTTGATGATGAAGTTGCAGAATCACATGCTTCGGTGGCTAGTCATTGGAGCAATATCAACAATTCTCTTTGGCATCAAAGATATGTACACCTAAAATTTCAATATCTTTCCTTATGAATTGTAAAATGGTGCATGGATTGCCATATAAGAAGAAGGAAGATACGTGAGTGGCATGTCTTGCAAGCAAACAATATAGATTGGCATTTGAAGGTGGAAAAAATTGTTGGAGATCCAAAGCATTTTTGGAGTTGGTCCAAGGTGATACTTGTGGTTGTATTAGGACAACCTCTTTATTTAGTGTACGGTACAACTTCTTTATTTTGCTGTCTGTTGATAATTTTTCAAGGAAAATGTGGGTCTATCTTCTTAAGAAGAAGTTTAATGCCTTTGTTGAGTTTAAAATTTTCAAAGTGGCATTAGAAAAGGAGTTTGGTAGATGTATTAAGATCCTTTGAACCAATACTGGAGGGGGATTATGTTTTAATGAGTTTGCTAAATTTTGTAAGAAAGAGGGCATCTAGAAGCAATTACCTGAAACATACTCTCTTCAACATAATGAGGTTGAGGAAAGGAGGAACCAAACAGTGTTAGAAATGGTCGGATGTATGTTGAAGTGTAGGAAATTGCCAAACAAATAGTGTATAGAAATAGTTCAGACTATTGTGTATCTATTGAATAGGTGTCCTAGGAAAGAAGTGTGAGAGGTTATTTGAGAGGAAGCTTGGTCAACAAAAAACCACAGGTCAGTTCTGGTTTTGTTACATATGTTCTAGTTCCTGAAGAAAAGAGGACAAAATTAGATTCATAATGTAAGAAATTAATGCTTGTTGACTATATTGATCAAGAAAAGGTTTACTGGTCGATAGATGTTGCCACTAACAAAGTGATGATTAGTTGATATTTTATCATTGATGAGAGTGGATGTGTTTTTCCGGTTGTTTCAGATCAGAAATCAGATCAGAAAATTGATGATTATGGTTGTTTTGAGACCGAAAACTCAAATTGTATGGTGGAAGGTAGCAGAACGAAGCACCACCATCAAGAGTTGTTGTGCATGAAGAACATATTGAAGAGACGAAACTACTGTTGATGATTACAGTCAAGATGAAGTTTGAGTACTTCCGTGAGAGACTTGGCTTGGTGGAGAATGCCTCCCTAGCTGAGAGGGAGTGTTGATGATTATAGCTGCACGAGACATCCTCCAGGACACAGACTGAGTGAGTCGGCCTGAGAGAGAGCCCATGAGTTGGGTGTGCCCATGAGATGGGTGTGTGGTTCCTCTCTGAGATGGAGATGGAACGTTGTGTGCCCCTGTGTGGGGTGAGGAAGCCCATGAGATGGGTGTGTGGTTCCGCTCTGAGACGGAGATGGAACGTTATGTGCCCCTGTGTGGGGTGAGGAAGCCCATGAGATGGGTGTGTGGTTCCTCTCTGAGATGGAGATGGAATGTTGTGTGCCCTTGTGTGGGGTGAGGAAACCCATGAGTTGGGTGTGTTGTTCTCTTTGAGATGGAGATGAAATGATGTACTGGTCTCCTCTGTGCAGAGAGTTGAGATGATGTGATACTCCAGATGATTCTCCTGTGAGACGCAGTGAGAAAGAGATTTGCTGAGTAGGACGTGCCTATGGCTGAGCACCGGTGAACGCGATCCTAGTGGCTGGGCACTAGTGAGTGTGATTCTCCTGTGAGACGCAGTGAGATAGAGATGTGGACGTCCTTGTGGCTGAGCACAGATAGATGTGCCCCTAGTGGCTGAGCACTAGTGGGTGTATGAGATCCCTTGCTATTTTTTTCAAGAGTCAGACTTACCTGTAACCCTATTTGTGATGTAAAGGGTACAAGTCGGCCCCACCATAAAGTGAAAGATAATTAATGTAAAAGATAATTAATATGGTAATTATTAATTATATTGTGAGTTATTGAGGTCGGCCTTGTTGTGCCAATAGACACTACTTTTGATATGTTTAGTCTAATATAAATAAAGGTAAATTCCTCATTGAGGAATCAGAACATAAGTGTGAGTTTGGAAATTTCAGCAAGTACTTGTTCTTGCGCTGAAGTGCGCACCTCTCTTGGGCGCTAGTCTTCTAGTGTTTGTAAGAACCCTTTTGTGTGCTAGGCTTATGGTGTGGGAGGTCTTTCTCTTGAAGAATATTGCAAAGGATTGGCTGGGTTTCTTCCCTTGTTGAGAAGGGTTTCCCAGGATACTTCTTGTGTACTTGTGCATGGTATTTCTTCTTGTGATCTTGGTTGCTGCAACAAATTGTTAATGGTGAATTTGCAATTGTCTATGGTTCAAGTAAAATGCTAAAATTGGAATGAACTCCATGCTTGAGCCTAGCTTAATGAAAAATCAACAACTACGCCAAGGTAGGTTAAAGTCATTTTGGTTTGGAGGGTAGATTGGGTAAAAAGTTCAAGTGGTATTGCAACACTTTGGAGGAGCTTCCTCAACTGAGAAAAGAATGGCTAAGCGAGACACAAAAAAGGGAAGGTAAGCAACAAGAGATGGTTGTTTTTGTTTATGTTCTACTATGGTAACCTCTTTAGAACACCAACATGATGAACGAGTTGAGTGGAAGAAATCACTTAGTGGGGGTGAAGGTAGAGTCGACAAAGCAGGATGAGATGATGCCAACCATGAGAGTTTAATTTCGCTGGTGGAGTAGAAAATGAATGTAAAGAGTGGTGAATTCCAACTACAAGAGGTGTGGTGGATAGGTTGGACTCTTTACATGTCCTGGCATGCTGAAAAGGCCTATTGTTTCAAAATAAGTATATTGTGCTACCACGATGTAGAAAAGGTGCTTTTATTGAAGGATAAACGTGACTTTACATCAATGGTAGAAGGGTTGAATTTTTGAGCCATCATTGACTCCAATCTAGCTATTGAGTCAGTGAATGATCAAGTGGTTGATGGCTTAGCATGCTCAAAATCAACCTTGCTAGATATGGGTGTTGTACTTAGTTTAATGTCATGTTGTGGCAACATCAATGAGGGTACATGCTGCTTAGAGGAGAAGATAGAATGGGGAGTTGTGAGCCTTACTTTGTTGTTGATTGGTTACACTACCTAGCCATAGGTTGTGAAGTATCTCTACAACTTACTTGATCCAGATAAGTTGGTTATGTTTTGGGACACGCCATTGTGTCTAGTATGGCCATTGCAGGAAGTGGTTAGGATAGGTACTTTATAATGGTCATAATTGTATTATATCTTAACTTAGAAACTTTAAGTTAGGGGTACTTTAATATTGTAAAATTACCTAATGATGTAATCAAGTTAAGGTACAAGGACTTAACATTCATTAAGTTGTATGTTAGTGGTTAGATGTTGGAGGGGTTGTGTAAATTACATGTCCCTCATTGAGACAACTCTGTGTAATGTTTCTTATACCTTATGACTAAGGAATCACATCAATTTTTTCTCCCCTGTTTCCATCTTTGTGAGTCTATATGTGAATGTGTAATTCTGATAATCACTACCATTGTAAGGGAATATAAATTTCTATATGGTTGTTGAATGGGTTTGTCATTGTCTTTCAAGTGTATGGATTATTTATGAACCATTGAAGGGATACCTTTCGAATTTTGACATATTTGAGTGAAGGTGTCCTTGCATGTAATCCACATATCTCAAACTCTCTCCTTCCATGATGATGTTAATTAAGAGTTCACGATTGCATATTTCAAGAGAGCGTTGACCACATTTCTTGGAAGTATCAATATATTCTATGTCTTCTCTAGTTTTAGGGTCTCGAAAAAGGTCTTTTTGATCCTCATCTTTCCCTTTAAGATCCCCACATTGGTCAGTGGTCAAGACACATGATGTACTATAGTCTTGCTTCTCATTTTTCAAATTAAACATAAAGAATTTATATTCATCAATATCTTCATCTTCTTCATCATCAAATTTTGCACACTACAAGGTGTCCTCCATCTTCCATACTGAGGGAATCTTGTAATGATCTTTGAATTTGTTCTCGGGATTAATTTTCTCTTTTGCTTTCTCTTGAATGAGATGAAATTTTTCTCAAAAGAATACCTTTGTCTTGGGTGGCTCTTCCTCAACATATTGGAATTCTCGTCCATTTATCTTCTATTCTTCCATTATTGGTTATTGGATTTGCTGTGCAAGAACTAGTCTAGGCTGATTATTCTTGGTGGTTGTACAAGTTTCATATGTAGGTCCTTTGCCACAAATGGTTTTCTAGCCATTTGTGTGTGGGTTGTGTGTGAAGATATGTTTATCTGATAAGTTCTTGGCCACTAGTTTTCATTCACTTGGGCTGATTGATGGTTGTATGCCATTGTTTAGGGTTGTAGATTTGCAAAAAATATCGAGGGGTAACAAAGGTTGTGTATTTGTTCTAATAGTGGTGCCTTCGATAGAGGGAGTAAGCGTCATTGAGAGCATTTGCCTGGGATGAGTGTACATTGGAGAAGAGGACGTCCGACCGTATGTTTGCTGAGATTGCTCAATGTAGGAACAGTTATTGAATGGTGCGGAACAAAGCCATTACATTGCTTGAATGAAAAGTCATGCTCAAAATTATGTCCATAAATAGTAGAAAGAAGTTTTTGGTTGTTGTGTTTTACTTTTCTCACCTTTAGATTTAGGCATGTTGACCATGCCACTATGGAGGATAAGATACCTTCTTTCAAATCCTACTTAGTTCAACCCTTGTCACATTCTTTGGATTATTCATGACTTTTATGTCCTTTCTTTTCAACTCTTCTTGTGGGCTAATGGGATTTCTTTGTCTATTCTTGCATAAGCACCTAGAACATCGACACTCAAAAGAAAGGATGTGCTGCACAACTGGTTGCTGTTGTCTGAAAAAAACTCCCTAAACTCTATCTTGACCCGCCTTTATACTTTTAATKGAATCCCTAATCTACCAAAACCCCATTCTCTTAGTGAGATGTACGRTTGAGATTAATCCTAGTTTAAGTCATTAATGCATGAAATACACTTTATTAGACTTGTTATTGCACAGTTTGTAGTTGGAGTAAAAGATGGATGAAAGAAGGGMAAACTGGCGAAATTGAGACTATCCTACTACTGTCACCTCGATAGGATAGCTCTTTCTGTTTAGGGTGGTAGGCCCAGGGGAGACGTCCTCGATGACCTAGGGTTTTGAGAAGGCAAAGGCTTAAAAGGYYGAGTAAAGTTATCCCCCTCACAAGTCACCATCGATCAGAAAGTCCGACTTAACAACCAATAAAGATAAAGTAACCAGAAGTGTATCTGCCTGAGACAAAGCAACAAGGAAACTATACATGTGCAAGATCACTTGCTGGCTAGTACTTCATATAATCAAGACTTTCCGATATAAAGCAATTGACCAATAATATTAGTGAAGCAAATCAATGATATAAATTAGCAATGATCACAATATATCACTTCAATATAAATGCTAAAGAAGCTTCGCAATGTGCGATGGCAATTTATCATCAATGTAATAATACTAGAAGCAACACCTTAGCCAATCTTTCAATTGCTTTAAAGATGCAATAAATGCTGCATGGATATGTTTATAACACAAATAGATGACGACAACAATAGGGTTAGTAATTGTTAGTCTAAGCTTTGGTTAGGAGGAGTTAAAGGTTTTTCAAGAGTATTAGAAGTTGTGATCAAAAGGCTCAGGTATAAGGTCTTAGATCAGTGCGCTATTAGGGTAAATGGAGTCAAAAAAGGGCTGCAAAAGTTGAAGGGACGAAATGATAGTGGTAGGGCTAAAGACAAGAGAGTTTAATGATGAAGTGTTGCTAAGGCAAGGCTTCATCAATCAAACCCCAGGGGAAAACGACTCACTAAGGTGTAGAAACCCTAGGCCTCAATGTGTTTTCCTCCTTCTTTAGCTCAATGACAAGATAAAAACGGCTAGCTTGAAGAGTGAAAGGTAGAGTGTTGCTTTGGCAAGGCTCTATCATCAATCTTCAGCAAAATAAATGGCTCTTAGCATAACTTAGTAGGGATATGAAACAAGGACACCAACATGTGCTTGTCCCCTAGGGTTTAATCCAACAAATTATAATAACAAAATGCAAGTACAAAATGCCATAACCATTCAAGAAAGAAGGATTGTAGAAATTCACTTACATCCACTAAGCATTCATATAGCCAAACCCTAGTTGTAAACCTTACACCAAAAAAATGCCAAAATAGCCAAGAAAAAGCCTCCAACAAGTGCGCATCAAAATTTCAGCCAAAACCTTAAAGGAGGGCGCAAATTTCAGACCTCACTAAGAGTGAGTGAAAGATGATCCTCAAACTGAGAGTTTTATCTCTCTACTTATACAATACCAAGTGACCTTAATAAAATTTAGGTCACCAAAAGGCCGACAAGGCCAAAATACCAAATAATACTGTTTTACATTAAATGTCATAAATTAAACTCTAATCAAGCAAAAGTAAAGACGTCATGCCCTTTCTAGGGTGACGTTAGCCCCTTTTAGGGCAGCATTGGCCTTCTGGAGAAAAACGTTAGCCCTCCTTGGGCCTCTCCAAGCTGCCACACGTGCCACAATTGCCATAATTGCCTCCCCAAAATGTCCACAATGCTAGATGACGTCATGGGCATCCTGGATGACGTCATGGGCCTTCTAAGGCCAACGTTCCAGTGGAGAGGGCACAACCCCCCTAGGTAAGGCTTTGCCATGGTGCTTCTGTGGAACGTCCTCCTCTTCTCTGGTGCAAAGCCCTCTGTCCTATCTCTGCCCCTTGCTGGGGTCTCAACATTCATCTGGTGGGCTCTTCAGCCCCATGGAGGTTCGAACTAATCATCTCCCCATGTGTACCTGTCCAATATGGTACTTGTCCGTCGGGTATGATCCTGCACATCAACAGATACGTCCTCCATGGGCTCATAAGTCACATGGATCATAGCACTGTCAATCACATCCGATCATCAATTTTATCAAACATGTGCATAAAACCCCTTTTACCCAGTCAAGTGCTCAAAGACATTATACAAATCTGCAAGGCAAGTTTGGAGGATGTGATAGGGCGTCCTATTGGGCTAGTGTCCACTGGAAATGGGATGTTTCCGGAAGAGATCAAATCCAAGTCATGTTAATGGATGAGGTGGATAAGGGATGTCCTGACAAGGGGTGCAGTGATAGCAGGGAAATGCAAGGCTTACCTGTGGGTGCCTTTGTAGAAGGCGAGCTGCACCTGTTGTGGATGCAAATGTTTCCAAGCTCATTCATGCCTTTTATTCTTATTTCTTTATTGGTTTTTTCTTTCAAGAAGCTAATCAGGGGACATTGCCCTGGCGTGGTGACCAGTGGTGGCAATGTTACCCACAAGCACTTTAACGGAAATGAGAAGGTTGGCTCGTGATGAGACCCCCTTTCTCTTGGCTATGCCACCAAGAGCCACTACCCTGGCGTGGTAACCAACTGCTAGTAGTGTCATATCGCTAGATGCCCATGGATCTAATAGGCTGGCTCGTGATGAGACCCTTATCCTCTGACTAGGTCTTGTTTTATTATTTTTATGGGTCCCTCTTGTTTCTTGCTGAGAAGCTTTTTACTGCTTTCTCGGGGATCCCTGGGCAAAGCATCTCGAGGTTTTATTTTTAGGCTTTTATCTTTTGCCAACTGCTTTTACTTTCTGGGTCTTTAGCCCCTTCTTCCCACAAGGCAAGGTGCAACCCTTAAATGATTGGCGAACCCAATGCCCGAACCAATGTAATGGGATGGATGAGCGGGATGTAAGATGGAAAGTGGTAAGTATGACGGGAGCGGACGATGACTTTTCAGAAACCCCCCAAGTGGCAACTCAAAACCTATGGGCACAAGCTTACTAGGGCATCCTGTCATTCCCCCCAGACATGCTCAAGTGGATAAGTATAAGATCCAAGCACCTGTTAGAAACAAAAAGAACTAAATGCACATATTCAAAGGTTTTGAGGATCA
>JASDQU011440363.1:0-23727 GCA_032191745.1 Picea mariana | reverse complement strand
AAGTCCTAAAGGAGTTCATCGGAAAATTTTCTATTGTATATCTGGATGACATACTGATTTTCAGCAAAACAAAGGAAGAGAATATGAAGCATTTGGCCATTGTGATGAAGAGATTACAGCAAGAGAAGCTGCTGATAAACATGAAGAAGTCCTCATTCATGAAGATAGAGCTCATTTACATGAGATTTGTTATTTCTGCAGATGAGTTGAGGATGGATCCAGATAAGGCGGAGGTAATCAAAAATTGGCCATCACCGAGGAACATATTTGAGGTGAGAAGTTTTCACGGGTTGGCTAGTTTCTACCGAAAGTTCATTAGGAATTTCAGTGGAATTAGCGCAGCGATGATGGATACAGTGAAGAAAAGACATAAATCTTTTCACTGAACATAAGAAGCCGAAAAGAGTTTCAATTTGTTGAAGAGGAAGATCACGGAACAACCTATTCTGGTGTTACCGGATTTCCGAAAAACATTTCAAGTGAAATGCGATGCAAGAGGGTTTGCAATTGGGGCGGTCTTGAGTCAGAAGACATGCCGATAGCGTACTTCAACGAGAAACTGAATGAATCAAAGGTGAAGTATTCCACATATGATAAGGAGTTTTGAGCCATCATACATGCATTGAAGAAGTGGAGGCATTATTTGATTCCGAAAGAATTTATTCTATACAGTGACAACCATGCACTGCAGTTTGTGACTCAACAGGAGAAGTTGAATCAGAGACACGTCAAATAGGTAGAATATATGGAGAATTTCACTTTTGTAATTAAACACATTTATGGTACTGCTAACAAAGTTGTCGACGCTTTGAGAAGGAAGTGTTTGCTGTTGTAGGAGTTCAAAGTCAAAACATTGGGTTTTGATGATCTCAGGGACATGTATGCAGATGACCCAGACTTTAAGGAAGCATATGAAGCAACTGAGAATCCAGTTCTCAGAGATAGCAGCAAATGGGCCGAATACATGATCCAAGAAGGATTGTTGTTTAAGGGAAATCAACTATGTATTCCGAATTGCTCCATGAGGGAGAATCTGCTGAAGGAGAAACATAGTGGAGGATTGGCCAGACACTTCGGTCATGACAAAAAATTCGCAAAGATGAGAGAATCATGCTTTTGGCCAGGGATGTGATCAGAGGTCAAGAGATTTGTAGACAGATGCAGAATTTGCCAGCATTCGAAGGGAAGGAAGCAGAATGTAGGTTTTTATCAACCATTACAAATACCTGAGAAGCTGTGGGATGAAATTAGCATGGATTTCATATTGGGGTTGCTAAGGACGCAAAGAGGATTTGATTCGATCTTTGTGGTGGTGGATAGATTTTCCAAGATGGCACACTTTATCCCATGTCAGAAAACTAGTGACGTGACTCACATCGCGAACCTGTTTTTCAAAGAAGTCATTCGACTTCACGGCTTACCAAGGAGCGTAGTTTTGGACAGAGATACGAAGTTCATAGGGAATTTCTGGAGAACCTTATGGAAGAAACTGGGAACTAACTTTTTATTTAGTTCAGCTTATCATCCTCGGATAGATGGACAAACAGAAGTGGTAAACAGAAGTCTGGGAGATTTACTGAGAAGCTTGGTGACAGAGAACCACAGCAGTTGGGACAATATATTGTCGCAGGCAGAGTTTGCGTATAACGACTCAGTGAACAGAAGTACAGGACAAAGTCCATTTCATATTGTTTATGGCATACAGACGAGGGGAATTTCTGAATTGAGGGATTCAGAACAGAATGCAACTAGGAGCACTAGTGTAGAAGATTTCGCAGAAGCGATGAAGAAACTTCACAGCCGAGTGAAGGAGCAGTTGCAGAATTCAAGTCAGGAGTATAAGCGGAGAGTAGATTAACACAGAAGACAACTTCAATTCGAAGTTGGTGACTTGATTTTGGCACATCTGAGAAAGGAAAGGTTTCAGAGAGGAACGTATAATAAATTGAAGATGAAGAAGATTAGACCATGTAGGGTCTTCAAGAAAATTGAAGAAAATGCTTATGAGATTGAATTACCCGATGGGATCGAAATTTCTCCAATATTCAATGTCTCAGATTTATACCCATACAAAGTTGAGGAAGCAGGAACAAATGATGAAAAGTCAGAGGTTCAGTGGTGAAAGAAGATGCCAATTGCAGATAAGCCATAGATGGAGCGGATACTGGATAAACGAGTGGGTAAGAAGACCAGAAGAAAGCAGTACTTTGAATATTTGGTCAAGTGGAAGGACCATCCAGTTGAAGATGCCAGCTGGGAGAACGAAGCAGAGATACAGAGGCATGGACAAACCATGTGCGAGCTCATGGACAGGAGCCCATGAATATTTTCAAGCGAGGGAGTATGATGCAGGAGCATCGCCCACATCAAGCGAGCCAGCGCGGAAGTGAAGGACAGCTGGACAAGCCCAGCACAAATTTTGAAATCGTCTCGAAGATAATGCACCAACCTTAAATTTGATAGTAAAGAGAGGCATACTTTTATATTGTAATAATACCTTGAGCGTCCCGCTCTCGTCTGAAGTAGATAGAGGCATTTATGTTAAGATGAAATAGGTAGGTAGAATTGAATATTAGATTAGATAGTTTTAGAAAGAAAGAGGGAAACGGGATATAGACACCCTCATTGTGTATTGTAACAATAGCATGACTACAGAGGAAGAAGAGAAGCAAAGAGTTGTGTAGCAGACTCCATGTACAGAAGTTCTAAATTTATATAAAGAAAGTTGTGATTTTGACTCATGGTGTTTACTTATTCTCTGTGTATGCATCTTTGAATGTTACGTTCATGAATGGTTTATTCTTTCTTTCATGCAATTGTTTTTATGCTATGTATGAATGATTTCTTGTTGAGTGTTTGAAATCTCAGAGAGGAAGAGTAAGAGGAATGACTTTCAATTGTTTCTCTATCTAAGCAAGAGATTCCTGCAAGGAGTGCAGTTGAAGTCATACGCAAGGAGTGCGTTGACGAAGGGCTCAGGTAGTTTAACTCTTGTTCTCCTTCACCCAGAGTGCATTTGGGCACAGGAGTCGTGCAAGGAATGCGCAGGCCAAGTGAGGTCTCAGGGTTGCGAACCTGAGCAAAATATCGAAAGACTACTGCTGCAGGTGTGCGCAGAGTCCAAGGGTTCTCGGATATTTGAAAGTATCTAAAGGTTGCCACAAGGAGTGCGTGCAAGGACCCTCTTTGAGGCTCGAAGTTGTGAGAGGCTCTGGAGGAGTAAGGCCTTTGAAAACATTGAGGGACATTAGAAGTTTGTAGTGCAAGCGGATAAGTCCAGGGAGAAGTTCTTGGTTTTCCTTCGTAGAAATCATCAAAGGGAAGCAATCGACGGTCAGGAATCTGTGGGGAGGATTAGCGAAACCCCGCCAGCCGTTAGATCTGCCAGAGAAGCGAGGAGGTTACAGTTGCATCCAGAGTTCAAGCTCAGGAGATTGTGGACCGCCGGACCTGCACATAGATACCCGTCAGCCGTTGGATTGACCGGGAGTTGCACGAAGGTTAAGCTTCGTGGACGGGAGGAGGAAAGTTTTGACGAGAGGAATGGTCATCCGGATTTTGACATTCGTGAAATCGGGAATCATGAGGACAAGTGATCGGGAATTTTCATAGTGAAAATCTCGGAATCAATTGGGGTCGCCCGTCACTTGCGACGCGTGTCAGAAATCAGAAGAGAGTCAGGGATCGACATTTCGTGAGTTCTAGAGACGAGGAAAACTTGCATTTCAGAATCGCGAAGTCTGATTTTCCGAAAAAAAGGAGAGCTCTGTGTGGGACCCAGCTGACGTCATCTCGTTAGAACGAGGCATCGAGAATTTGAAGTCGCAGAGACGCCGAGAGAAAATCAGGGCCATTCATCTCTAGAGGACGAGTGGAGACAATCGAGGCTATCAGGGGATATCCTGACAGGGAAGCCAAATCGGCATATCGGGATTCAGCTTTTCGTGAATCCTGAAGACAAGGCAACCGGAGCATTTGAAATCGCGAATCGCGAAATAGCGAGGAGTAGCGAGGACCGTCCATCCTTGAGGACGCATGGCCGAGATCGAAGCCTTCGAGAAATTCCCTGAAAGGAAAAGTCAATTGTCGGGAAATCGCGAGTCGGGAAATCGAGGATCCCGTGGACAAGAAGCCCAATACATATTGACACTCGAAACCCTGAATCTCGATAAGAGATAGGATTGTGGTCATATAAGGCAGGGTTGTGTGGACTGGGAGCATAGCCAGGAGGGGTTGAAGCAAAAAGGAAGCACATCGGGATATCAGAGATCGGGAATTCGAGGAAGCAAGTGTTGGTGACATCGGGGATTGGAAAACCCCGAAACCCGATTGTTATTTTCTATTGAGAATGGAGAAGCGCTCAGGCCTAAGGGGTATAACGAGCAGGACAGACATGTGGGTCAAATCTTAATAAGCATTCCAAGGGAGAATTAAAGGAGCCACTCTGGCTCGAGGGTAATTTAGAACGATCCTTAAGACCGAGAGGTCAGGCGCGGGATCTGCTGAGGTAGGTGCCTGGGTGACGCCATCACTGACAATTGCTTCCTAATCAGACTCACATAAGGAGTAAAGCGGCCATGCACAACAACCAGATATTGAGGAAGAGGTGTGGCAACAACCCTGCGACAACCTACTAGCACTCCCGTTGTGGCTTGTACTGTAGGTTAACAATTACCTAGTTCGAGAAATCCATGGTGTCGTGAGGGTAGATTGAGACAATCACTCGCGAAGATCCTAAGGGGCACATAATAAGTCAGGGTCCTTATTCCTTAAAGGCCCTGAGTCTCTCACAAGGTCACCTGAATGGAGTATTGACTCCAAGTGTTGGAAAACTACCAAAACTAGTCAAAGGCGAGTGGCACCCTTAGAGCACATAGTGCGTCTTGAAGGGCACGCCGCATAATTAAAATTTGAATAAAAGGAGAGTGGCACCCTTGGAGCACATAGTGCGTCTTGAAGGGCTTGTTGTGTAATTAAAATTTGAATCAAAGGCGAGTGGCACCCTTGGAGCACGGAGTGCATCTTGAAGGGTACGTTGCGGTATAAAAACAATGAGTCAATGAATCTAGGTGGCCTAGAAAACTTTAGCAAATGTTAAACCTTATAACCTTGAGCACCTCTCGAATTAATTAATCTATTAATTAGTTAAATAAAGAATGAACTTATTAAGCATAATTCCTAAGGGTCTAGGAGTTTTAAAATAAAGATTCAACTAAGCCTAAGTCTAAGTGAGCTAGAAGACTAAAAACTAAAATTTTAAATTAAATGACGAGGGGATGAAATAAATCAAATTAAGAATCAATGAAAATAAAAATAAATCCTAAGGAGTGATTAATACACTTGTGCAAGTAAGTACTAAATTAGAATTTAAATTGAGAAATGAATAAAGCTTAAAGTTGTGTAAGCATAGAAAAGTATCTAGTCTAGTTTAACTAAAGAACTTTCCTAAATTAAACACAACTCAGTTTTAGAAAGACATCCGTCATTAAAAGGGAATAAAGGGACAACTAGAAGTGATTTTAGGATGGGTGAGGGAAATTTCCATTTAATTTAATTCAATTATGGATTTATTGGTGAAACTAAGAGAATGCATGACAAGTGTATGTGGAGAGTAAATCCTAGTTAATTAAAAAAAAATGAATTTAATGTGCAAATGGAAAGTGGTCACTAAGAAAAATTCTATAAAATAAATGGATGAGAGGAGGAATGAATTGTGACTGGTTGGAGTAAGGTTATGATGCATAAATTATGACTGGTTTTTCTTGTGAGAGTTGGGATACCTAGCTCGAGAGAGAGAGTGGTAGCTCTACCTTGCGAGGCGAGCTAGGAGCTAGAGTATTCTGGTTTTGTTTGTGCGTGGCCCCTTTGAGGCTCAGGGGGCTAAGGGGGAAGAAGAATATCCCAAACGTTGGTTAGGAGGTATCGTTGAAGTCTTCACGGTTACCAAGTGGGGAGTTGGACAGAGCGCAAGCATGGGAGAACATATTCTCCTATGTCATCTTCGGCTCCAGTATTCCTGTTGAAGATTTTAATTGTAGTAAGATTTAAATTTATATATGTGTTTTTATGGTATTCGGTTGAAGATTTCATTGCAATGAGATTCAATTTGTATATGTATTGCTACAGTATTCTTCTCAAGATTTCAATTGCAATATGATTCCCATTTGTATAAATATTAAGTATGGTTGGGGTAATTCTATTGAAGGTTTTAATTTTAATGAGATTTGAATTTATTTATGTAGTTGCGGTGATCCTGTCTTTTGGTTTTTTTCTTTCTACGTTTTTTTATTATGAGACAATCGCCCAACGTTTATTCTTTCGCCACACGTTAATCAACTTGATTTTTCTATGTTTTTCTATGAGGAAGTCGCCTTGCCTTTATGCTTTCGCCATTCTTCAAATCTCTTGCAAACCCTGCGTTACATTTCATTAGCTCGGAAATTTGCTACTTATTTACCAACGAAATACCTTGGATTTCCTCTGCATTTGCGAGAGCCCAAGGCTCTACGTGTTCACTTCTTCGCCCAACATGTAATTGCTTCAAGAATTTCTGGATCTAGCAGATCGTAACCGCCCAACTTGTGTATGCTCTTGGCGATAAGCCCCGTTTTTCCTCTACGTGTTGGTGAAGGGTTTCAAGATCTTCGTCTCCGTTCCACTTGCCCAGTGATTTACCCAAGTCACCTCTGTGTTGGCAGGCTTCATCCTCTTCTTTTTACAAGTTACCTCTGCGATTCCACCATTCCGTCTCTGCGTTTCTTTTTATCATGATTTTCTCTACAATTTCTTGTGAATGTAGCCAGAACCTAACTCACCACTTCAAGTGGCTTGGTCTAAGATTCTATAATTTTTCCAGGTCAGATCATCACACAAAATTATTTTCTCGGATGGTTTTTCTGGGTGGATTTTAATTCGTGTGTTTTCCTCTTAGCTTTGCAAAATTGTATTCGAATTCCAGAATCATTTTTTCTCTTAATTGCTCAGAACATGGATGTTCTTTTTGTGAATTAAATTTAGTGGAAAGGGAGGTTAATCGTTGATATTAATATCTGCGTTGCCCCATATTTTGCCCAGCCATCTAGCCATCCATAACATTAAAACATGGCTCCAATTTTTGGGTTCCTCTGCGTTTTTCGCCTAGGCCTAGTGTTCGGATCTCTTGGCATTACCCTTTGCCTCAACATTGTGCATGCACCCCTCTCACCAAGCCTTTCTCCCCTATCCAACACTTACACTCCGCTATCACCGCGTTTTGTGTGTGCGTTTTTTCCCAAAGCTGGGAAAACCTCTTGCATTCAATCTCTGGTGTCCCTCAACGATGTTCGGGTTTACTCTGCATCAAATGCGGTTGTACACCTTCATACCTCCACATTCTTCTTCTTCGCTCTCTTGGTGTCCCGCGAAGTCAGATCCAACAACATGGCGTTGTAAGAGCAGAACGCTCCTCTTTTATGTAATGTGAGTGGAACTGTTTTTGTTATCCACTGGCCTTGTAAAGCTAAAGATTATTTTCTGATATGAGTGGAGTTTCTCCTGCTGAATCCATTGGCAGTGTAAAGTTGACGTTACCGAATTAGTTTTTAGACTCGGAATATTTTTAAAGCTCTTTTTTAAATTAATAAGCCCAATTTACTTTTGTTTATTATCGTAATCCTTCATATTTTTCCCTTTTAATTTAATAATTTAATTTAATATTTTTGTTAAAATCGTAAGTTGGATTAATGGATTTGTTCTTTCCAATGTACAGATGATTTTATCCCTCATCAGTGTATTTATTTTCCTAATGGTAAATTTTTATTCAATGTAATTATTTTAATAATGGTAAATTTTTATTATTAATTATTTATTCAATAATATTATAATGGTAAATTATTGAATATGATTATTTTATTGAATAGTATTATTATGATGATAATTATTGAATATGATTAATTATTGAATGTAATTATTTTAATAATGGTAATTTTTTGTATAATTATAACTATACTGAAAGGAGTGATATTGTAATTGTACATAAATATAGTGATGTATAGAGAGGTTGTTGAAAGCCTAAATGTAGTAAGGTATATTCCATTTAACCTAAATAGATCACTTTTAAGATAGATAGGTGAATTACTTAAGAATTGTTTTTATGAAGATAAATTAGTGGGTCACATGGCACTTTGAATTCATGATGATGCATTATTAATTTGGTAATTAATTTACTTGTGCGCCTTAAATAAAGTTGACGGGTGATTGCTTGTAATTATTCTCATGTGCCCTGAAATTAATAGAATACATTACTTTTTGCACTTCAATTTTAATTGATTATTATTTTTCACCATGATGTATATGTTGGATTACTCAAAGGGGGGGGGGGTGAATCAGTAATAGAGAAATTTAATCCCTTTTAACCATATAATCCAAGTGTTATATCAATGTAGCATTATCATCCAAATATTGCAGAGTAAATAAGCAATGAACAAATGAAAAATTACACACTTACACAGTACACCAATGTTTTACGTAGAAACCCAAAGTGAGAGAAAACCACAGAATGTTTTTTCTTATATGTCTTGAAAAATTACATTCGTTGGAAACACCAACTTCCTTTGTCTTCCAGCTGCAACTGGAAGAAGGCTCCAACCCCCTTGTTTCTCAGGATACAACCTGAAGTAAGCTCCAACTCCCCTATTCTCTAGCTACAACCAAAAGGAGGCTACAACCCCTATGTTCTCCGGCTACAATCACCTGTCTTTGCCCTGTCCAGCCGTCATGAAGTAGAAGTAGAATGATGAATCCATTGTCACACTATCACTGTGAGATATACCATTGTAAACCTGTACCAATAAACCTGAACCATGCATCAACCATGGATCAACCTGTACCTCAACCTATAATCAACCTGTACCATAAACAAGTGCATCAACCATGCACCAACCTATACCAAAAAACCTGTAATCAACCTGTACCATAAACAAGTGCATCCAACCATGTACCAAGTATGTACCAATCATGTGTCAACTATTCATCAACTATAAATCATCAATATGTGCCAACTTAATCAACTATACACCGTATGTATGTGCCAACTCATCAACTACTTGTCTCAACCATGTACCCAACGTGTACCTTAACCAAAAGCCATCATCAATTTCATCATCCAAATATGACTTGTAAGTTTGTAATAGACCTGGTGTATATGATCACATCCCTATAAACCTTCCTTAACTTTAACAACAAGAGACTGACATTTTCATCAAACTTTTCTTTAGTCTCACATGACTAGTTTTGGATTAGTCAACAACCCTAACTTGAAATAATCATAACTATGTACCTATAATTAATAAATATATGAAACTGATACACAATGTTCTTCAGTGTGTTTTATGAAATTCCTCTAGGTGTCACTACTTGGAACCTCTCAGAAAAGGAGTTATAGAAAAAATGGCATACCTTACTGAATTCTGGCTTATTCTAGAAAGCGACCTTGTAGAGCATGCCCCACACAGAATATTTGTTGAATCAATCTGAAAAGGTTACAAAACATACTAAATACTGTACTCTAACCAACACATTTTGTCTTACTGAATTTGGATATTTTATGAATAAGTTATAACGTTTTACTTGAAACACTTGTTTTAGACTAGTTTCAGGACTAGCCACAAACCCTATTTTCCACGGAGTGTAACTCCAAAAATACAACGACCCATAAGATGAATTGTTTACCATGAATATTTGGATATATTTCCTCAATGGCCTATCAATTTCAAAATCTGAATAATTCTATAAAAAATGTTATTGTGAAAATGGTGATATGACCTGTAACTAACATACTTTAGAAAGCACCATCAAAAGAATTTATCCTCCCTTGAATATCGGCCTTATTTTCTTCACCTTCCCTCTGAAATTCAGCTTAGATATCTTTTGGTTACCTTAGTCATCTATATATATTTATTATTCTCAAGTTTGATGTAAAATGAGAGAGTCTTGCCTCTTATTTCTACTCTCCATCTTTTAGGTCACTTAACCTATTTCTAGGCCACTTAACTTATTTCTAGGTCAATTAACCTATTTCTAGGTCACTTAACCTAATTCTAGATCACTTAACCCATTTATAGGTCACTTAACCTATTTTCCTCATTTTTAGGGTTAACCACTTTCCATAATTAGAAAGTTCTCCATTTCTTTGTCATTTAAATATTCCTCCTTGACTTTGTCACCTCACTTTATCATCTAAATAATCTTCTTTGATTTTGTCACTTCACTTTATTATTTAAATAATCTTTCTTGACTTTGTCACTTTAATTTATCATTTAAATAATAATTTATTATTTGTAAGCTCTTTGACTTCTTTGACCTTTTGGGGCTTCAAGCCAACATATGAGGGTTCTCCAACTTCGTAAGGTCGTAAATCTCAAACTGTGAAGAGTTATGTGACGTTCCACATACCACCAGAAATGGCATGACATGTACTATCCATATAGAATAGTATTACCTTAAAATATATTAAAATGCATACCATTATACATGAAACAACCTTGAGTCCATTACCCAAAACTTTGTGCTATTAGAATTCACTACTAGACTTTCTTCAAGGGTTGACATCAATGACAACCAACCTTAATCAACAATATAGGTGATGTTTGACTAGTCATGTATGTAGTTTACTTCTTGCACCACTAAAAATGTTAAGTTATAAATGATTGCGCGTTGATTTACCCTACACCCTGGGAGGAATGATGATTTATGTCTAACTCAGTAATCAGATCGCGCGCACCTTGAAAACAATATGGATGTATTGTTTGATTTAGTAAGTGATTACTTGCACATTTGAAATTAATAGATTATGTTTCGCCACTGAACTATGTTGATGCATGATTTCCTAAGCGATTGGATTATTTACGCACATTGAATAATGATAATGTATGTTTAATTAAAAGATTAAGATTAAGTGTGTGCATTGATTAATGTCGATTTATGATTAATTCAGCAATCAAATCACACGTGCATCTTGAAAATAAAGTTGATTATAATTGCGCCCTTAAAATAATGTTGTCATATGATTGATTTATTAATTATATTCTTTTGTGCATGGTGAAATAAAGTATATTTCTCATGCGTCTTGAATTATATATGTGTGTAAATGATAGAGTAATTAAATTTTCTTACGCCATGAGAAATAATGATGTTGATTGATTGAGCTAGTTGGTTCTTGGACTGGTTTATGTTGGTGGGATGCAGACACCTCCTTGTTCCTGAAACTAGTCGCGAGCCATGCGACCTTAAATGGTGAAAATCAATTGGATCACGGGCTTGAGCATTTCTTATGTGTCCTGGAGGTCCTAACCTTGTAGGGAAGGTTGGGAGGGTAGTCATTTTAATATTCATTATTTGGTTGATCATTGTTTATAAATTGTTTCAAGTTGATTATGATGTGCTAAGCGACGATGCTATTTATGTTTTTGTGTCGTTATCCTTTTTGTTGATGCATTGAATGCGTCGTTATTGATTTCAATGATGAGTAGTTGGTAATGCTTTTACTTATGATGTCGTTGATTTTTGCATTGCTATGATTTATATTTTTGACGTTAATTTCCTAATGCAATTGTTTTTTTTACCATTTATGCTTCCCTTCCCTAGTAATGGAGGGATCATTACACTTCCCTATAGTGTCTTATAGAGCGTTGACCTTTGTTAAACTCCTTGTCTCCCTTGTTATAGGAGCATTGGTATCCTCTTTTTCATGGTTTCAAGAATGTTTTCCTTGTTTTTCATAGTACTCTAATTGGAGGATTTGTCCTAGAGTCCTATGTGCTTTGTTTTGACTTTGTTTGTCTAAGATATTGACATTTATCACTTCTTTTACCTCCTTTGAGTTTCAAAAATTCTTTAAGTTGAAAAATTGTGTGATTACCTTGGGTTAACAAGATCCATTGGTGTCTTCCTTCCAATAGTTTGATATTCATCCATAATGTCTTCATATTTATGATAACTTAATTGTTTTTGAAGTTTTAATTAAACTTGAAATTTCAAAGGTTGCTTTGTTTTGAGTTTCTTTTTTTCCTTATTTAGAAATATTTGGTATTTTCAATGTTTGAGACTTTATTGTTTGTTGCAACCCAACCTTACTCTTTGATTTATGCTGCCCATTTTTTAGGATTTCAAAGAGTGATCTTCTTCTTTATCTTTTACATAATTTGATTCCTTGATGGAACAAGTTATCTCATGCTTGATTTCTTTAAGTTCTCATCAAACTTTTGAGTTCACTTTGTTTGGTTTCTTTTTTCTTTGTTTTCCTTTGTGTCAAACATTGATTTCTTTCATTATTATTGAAATATAGGAAGAACAAAAGTTTTTCATTTGAAGATATTTCATTGCACATACAATCAAACAAAGAGAATTTCCACATTCTTAGGAATTTTGTTTTGGTACATGTCTTGCATGAGCTAGTCTTCTATTTTCTTTAGGATTTAGGATTTGTTTGATAGTTTGGCATAATTTTGGAAAGTTTCATGATATTGAGTGCTTATTAAGAAGAAAAGAACTATTCTCCTTCTCATATATATAATTCATCGAAAATAAACGATTTCATTTCATTCTTTTTGCATTATATTGGAGTCAAGTCTCACACATCATAAGTTTCATCTCCATGGACCTTTCTGATTAACAAAATACTTTAAATCAACAAGCGGGATAATAGAATCAACTAGACATTTTTTGGTTTATATTACACCAACAATAGCATACGCTTAGAATCTTTGGACTAAGAAAAGTGAGTAAATTGTCCAAGATTACTAAACAAGACTATAGAGAACTCAAGAGTGTTCAAAATGAAATGTTGTATAGGCATAGCCGGGAACCCCATATAACATAGGGGCTACACGCGAGGCCACATGTGGAAGAGAAAAAAATATAACCCTCCAAAGCTTGACAAATCATAGTGGAAAGAGCGTATATTGGGAGTTTTTCTTAAGAAACTACTAGTTTCATTTGGTCTCGGTGATTTGTGAATCCTGAATCCATTCAGGGTCCTCAGGAGACTTACTGGTCCACTTGTCTTCAGTTGTCTTGAAGAATTTCATACTTTTATATCCTTCCCATACGTTCGGCCTTGACTATTAACTGTACCCCCCTTGAGGCTGACTGCGAGTTGGTAACCTTAGTGGCCTTTCCTAGGTATCTACAAAGGTGACTGTGGGGGGATTCCCATGGTACCTAGGGCATATGTCACATCACACTATCAATACCCTTGGAGGGTGACCTCGCAAAGAAAGGGTTTCTTTCACCAAGAAAGGTTGTTATGTGGAGGTTGGGGTAACCACTTCTCATATCTTCGCTAACAACTTGATATCCCATCTTTAGAAGATCCTTCTACTATTTCTTGGTTCATTATCTATAGATATTTTTTAGGGGTGTGTCATTTCAGAGTTCATAGTTTTCCTTAAGGATTGTCATATTACTTTCACTATGGCTGATCAAGGGCTTCAAAGATCTCACAGAATGCAAGGTTTGGATCCTGAAGTTCAGGAACCTCAACAAGACCCTTCTTATGAAGGAATGGTTGGAGAAAAAAATTTTGAAACCAGGAGTGTAGCTCCTAGAAGTGGCCAACACACAGAAGAACCAGTCATAAACTTCATGGAAGGCCTTGTATTTTATGAAAATCCACTTTTAATTGATCCTCTTGTTCCATTGCTCATTATAAAATCGTCCATGAGATTCCTTGATGCTTATTCTGCTTATTATTTACCAACTAGTTTATCCACTAACCAATATTTTGGCATGACCCCATCGACATTTGGTTTTCTGAAGGGATTGGGAGTTTCACCTCCTCTATCCACAACTCATGTAGTTGACCCTACAAGAGCACAAATCACTACTACTGGTGCTTCTTCTTTACTGGGAACAACCATGACCTAGGTTACCCCAACACAACTACTTTCAAGTACATCTCCCTCCGCACATGGGGCAAATAATATTCTTGCTTCATTACTCCCACATATGCACACACCAAGTTCTTTACTTGGTCATCCCAGATGGAAAACATTCAAGTCGTTTAAACAACCATGTTTACACAAGCTACTCAACCCACATCTCCAACTTTACAAATGGGGAGTTCTAATTTACCCTTCACTAGAGGTCAATCTTTAGTTGGGGGTCAACCTTTTGCTAGGGGGAAACCCTCAAGCATGGGGAAAAATCCTATGTGCAGGCCACAACAACAAACCTGGGGGAAATCCTCTCATATAGTTCCTTCCATTCACATTACTAATGGCCTATATCCTAGGAAACCATATCCAAGAGTTGAAAATCCTTTATGGGTTCAACCTAATTCGATGGGCATTCCTTAGCAAGGAGTTTTTCCCAATTAATCTGTGAGCCTCATGATTCCAATATAACAATCCCCTTAAACACAGTATATGGGAGGTCCATTGGGCCAACATCTATACATGGGGGGACCTTTAGGTCAACTGAGTTACATGGGGGACCATCAGATCAACCACAATACATGGGGGATCAACCACAATACATGGGAGGACCATATGGTATTTCCATCCCATTGCAACCTATATATGGTCCTTCTAGTGTTCCTATCTCACATGGTTACTACCAGTATCACTAAAAGGAAAAGACCTTTTAGTGGAGATTATATCATAGGTTTCTAGTGTTACAAAATTGGCAAAAATTGTCAAAAAAACCTCTGCTACAACATTTGTTTTCGATAGCGGATGTTTTTGCGGATACTATAATGGAGTTTGATTATAACTAAAAAACTTTAGGCGACCAAAGGTGTTAGAATATGTTTATAAATCGATGCATTTTTATGAGGAACAAGCACGAGTGCATACAAACACGTACTTCATCGGTGTTGTACACTTAAATTCAAGCACCAGGGTATTAAAATATGCAAGGACCATGGTAGTAAAATATTTAAGAATCGGGGCGTTTGTCTTATAAGCACTAGGGATTTAATAGTAGAACCCACTGGGAGAGTTAAAAATAATTAGGCATCGGGGTTTTGATCTTAGAACGCATCAATGCGCTATTAATAATAATCCACCGATGGTGTATAAAATAATATGCACGAGTGCGTTACCTAGAAAAACCCCCTCGATGCATTAAAAATAGAAAGCATCAGTGATTCTTAGTAACAAACAGGCGTCGGTGCTTATCAATAACACAATAGCACTGATGTGTATTAATAAAAAAAATGCATCGATGCTTATTAATAACACAAAACCATCGGTGCTTCATATAAGATTAACGCACCAAACACCAATTTTTTAATATAATTTTGTGGTATTAAATAAATATTGAAACCAATGCTAATTGATTACATAAACGCATCGGTGCACGTTTCATATGAAACATACCATTGAGTTTTAATATTAAATGCGTCGATGAGATTAATAAGTAAAATACATTGAGAAACATCGACATGTGATAGTGAAATTATTATTATTTTTTAATTCCATTATTTATAAAAAACATTAAATATATCTTATATTTTGATTAGTGAATTTGGATATGATTTTTGGATTAATTTGTTATATCATCATATTTTTCATCTCTTCATTATAATATTTAGTCATCCATATATATGTAACATTTCACAGTGACATTGGACAATGCAATAGAATGAATTAAAACATATTTTATTAAATGAATAAAAGGGTCTTTGTCATACAAAATGGGACACTTATTGGTAATCCCTTGTCTTTCAATTGGGACACTATGTCCATTACATTAAACAAAAATGTGTGATTTTCACAGACAATTATTTCAAAAAAATACAATTGCATCTTGCATTGATATCCAAATATATTGCTCATCATTCTTCACTGGAACTGCTATTAGTGCTCGAGCTACTTCCATGCCTTGGGTTATTTTGTTGAATGTTTGGTGGATTGCCTTGATTGTTTTCTTCTTCTTCAAGTTCCATCTACAAACATAAAAGTAAACTATAATGAGTCAATCTACATTGGTGAGAATAATGAAAATTGAAATAAATAATATACATGAATGTAAATTGAAAAGCGACGTACCAACAAAGCAATAATTGACTCATGTTTCATACAGATATATTCAAAATCAAGTCTCATGCCTTGTTTCAACAATTCTTCTATTGGCTTGTTTCTATACTTTGTTTCTTGTGAGTTTTATACCCCATAATAAATCATATATTTAATATAAAGTATTATTTTTGTTTCATTAATTATAAAATGATAGAAGTAAAAAAACATAGATTATACTTACAAATTCCACAATTAATTTTTGATATGCCGACATATACTCACAACCCCTAACTAACCCAATGTCAATCAATTTTTCTAATGCCTCTTTGTTGTATGTTAGCACCTATTTGAAGACATTCAAGGATGGTTGTTGTAAAACAACTTAAAATATACAAAAAAAAAAACCTTAAGTTGTTATAAGGAAATAACAATTACTCGCAAACTTTTCTATCAACCCTTTTCTTCCTTGTCGTCCAGTTTTATGTACATAATGAGTTCCTTTTTATTTTCTTTTCTGGAAGAGAATATTTGAAAATCAATATTTAATGCTAAATTAATTATTTGTACCTAATAGAAAAATCCAATGATTACATACATTTGAAGCATGTTGTTGTTGAGATAGCTCCTCCTGCAATGCAATTATGTCCATTTCTTTGACCATCTCCCTCTACACTTTTTTGGACATTCATACTAGCATATTTCAGATATCAACTCGTTGGTCCTCTAGAATTTTCATAATTTTTTTGAAAAAATAACATGACAATAAAGTATTTTTATATTCATATATGAAAACTAAATATCACAAAATTGATATAGTTTTTTTTGTTTGTTAGTTTTTCCATGACATGTGGGACTAACCAGTGGCTAAGAAACCGTGACTCGGGGGAATCTAAGCCTTCAAAATCACCCAAGGATCGCACCTGGACTGAGCCACACCAACCCTTAACATGGCAGGATTTGTTTTCCCTGCAGGTTTCAAACCGGTGACTTTAACATCACAGAGCACCTTAACAACACACTCTGTCACCGACTTCCCTACACCTCAGGGACCAAAAAATTGATATATTAATAAATGAATACTTTTTGAATGATTATTTTTTGTTGTTGTATGTTTTTTCTATTGCAAGCTTGACAGGTCTCATTGACCATTGCTCTGGAAATGCTTCCTGTAGTTTAGATATAACCTGGTTCTTGGAATCATTTGATTAATTTCTATATTGTAAGTGGAAAGTACGTCTATACATTCATTCTACTATATCCCTCATAGTTATCTAAAAAAATTTCTCCCTTTGATTAATCTCCAACACCACTCTAGATGAGCCAAGGACCAATTCATCATCATTTACATCTTCTATATTAATTAATTTTGTTTTGTTAGGATGACATTATGTTTCCTCGTAGTTGGTGCTTGTAGAACATTACACATATATGAATTAATAGATTGTTTGAAACATGTCATCTAATATTCCTAAGTATATTATTAATGAAAATTCAAAAAAAAATCATATTCAATAGTATTTTTTCATTCACCTGATTCATCCCTCTACAATTTTTCCATGAAACTTTGATTCTCTTCTGCACTTAGATCAAAATTAATATTATCGATCTTCCTCATTCTGTGGCCTTTCATGACACAAACTAACCAATACACATTAGTTAAACTTACATAGAGTTCAACAATATTAATTTTGTATAGAATTTACAAAGAACCTTCTTTTTTTGTTTTTTCAGATGTGTCATCATTGTGTCGGCCAACACTTTTCTTATTTGAACTCTTCTCACTCATATTTTATCAATATACAACCTGTACCATTCAACACAAAAATTATTAAATATATTTAATAAATAAATCACATAATTTTCATCGAAAAAAATTTTGTAACCGATGCGCTTTTTAAATACAAAGAATCAGTGCATTTATTACATAAAACACACCGGTACGTTCAATACAACAAAACGCATTGGATAGTTTAATTTATTTTTTAAAAAATTGTGAATTACAACAGTGTGATATTTATAGAAGACATCACAACGACTACAATAGAAAACAAAAACACAATAGAAAAGTTAAACATTTATAAAAAAACAATAGAAAAATTACATATCGATGAGAAGAAAAATTAAAAACTTAAAAAAAATTATGTGACGGCATTTTTTGTGTTGTTTATATGAGAAAATATCGACAATATTTTTTTTTATGCACCATTTTTTTATTTTTATTTTCTTTCTAAATTATGGCTTTATAGGTTCTTCTTAGACATAAACGCATCGATGTGTTTCTGTCAAAATGGAGCACCAGAAAATCAGAAAATGATTAAAAAAAATATCAAATCGAAAATCGTTTAAAAAAATTAAATAAAAAAGTCAGAGGGTCGATTGTGTTTGGGATCTGATGCAATAAGTGGTCCCTTTGCATCACATGTCAAACACTATATATATATATATATATATATATATATATATATATATAAACAAACCCATTAGATTTAAAACGCCTAAAACGAAGATCCCTAATTCTAAATTGATAGAGGGAGTTAAACCCTAGGGTGAAATTTTACATTCAGGTAAGAAGAAAAAAAACAAGGGTTTAAGGTAAATATGGATTTTTTTTCTTTCTTTTTTTTTTCTGAATTTTGATTAAAATCCAAATAGGAATACAGTTTGTAAAAAAAATTATTATCCAAAACAACAGTAAAATTTAAAATTTTTACCATATAGGGTTTTGAGTGAAGCACCATACCCTTCAAATCATGATTTTCTGAATATTTATGTTGTTCCAAAGTATTCTTATTCTCCATAGTGGTCCCCAGTATGTCTCTCTTACAAATATGTCTCTTTCAAATTTTGGCAAAATAATGAAAATATTGAATACCTTCTTAATATTTAAAAAACTTTATGAAAATCGTTTACATTGAATCACCACACCCTTCAAATTCTCATATTTTGAATAATACTGTGGTTCCAAAGTATTATGCTCCTCCATATTGTTCCTCCGTATGTATCTCTTGCAAGTCTCTCCCATACAATTTTTTGCAAAATAATGAAATATTGAATAGATTTTTAGTATTTAAAGTATTTTATGAAATTTGATTCCGCTCTTTCTTTAATTGTTTAAAAAAATTGTTCTTTTTTGTTTTAACTTTTTCAGCACGCCAATGCATTTATGTAATATGCATTGTTGCATCCATATTACATTACACACAAGTGCGTACATATTATATGATGCACCGATCTTAGAGCAGGATTTGCCTCACCGAATGCAATCTTGTAGAGAGGGCCTTATTCCATTCCCCAATGCAGAGTTACTTTCCCTGATTGATAAATCCAGAGAAAAAATAAACATGTTTCCACTTGTATGCACCTTGCAATCTATACAACAAGCGTATATGCTGGCTGCTCCACTACAACCTGTGTACATCAGGATTTGTGCCAAAAAATCAAAATTAAATGTTGGGTTTCCATGTCATGGCTGGAGATCTCTGATCCTTGCCCTTCCATATACTGGAAACTTTCTGACACAGCCCTTTAGTTTCATTTTGAAGGCTATAAAGAAGTCAATTCCGAGGTATGAAAAAGGGAGAGAGAATTCAACTTTGAGAGCAAAGTTACTCTGGAGAAATTATTATTTTATTATTGATTCTACATCCCTTTGTACTTTAAGTTTGAACATAGTGTTTAGCCCCCAAGCTCTTTACTTATTGATGGAGAACCTCTTTGTTTCCCTTACATGATCTTGCATTTGGTGGAGGATTGAAGTGGTGGAGGCCTAGTTTGAAGGAACTCAGTTTCTTGGTTATGAATCGTGTCGACAGGGAAGTCTATAATGTTTTCACTTTTGCTGATCATTTATTAATAGAAATACTCATTTCCCTTCCAATTGATATATTTCAAATATATGTGTTATAATCCATGGGCATGTTTGTTTTGTATATTAATGAATTATGATAAATAATGTGCTAACCCATTATATCATCACTATATGCTTTCTCTGGTTGTTTGTTGAAAACTTGTTGCAGGTATAAAGCTTTTGTTCAAAGTGCTCAATGATGGACATCATCAAATGTTTGGAAGAGGTAGACCTCTTTCTTAATTCTTACTTCTCTTGCACATAGAATATGTTGGAATTCAGTTGATTTCTACAGTGATACCTATCTTTTGTGGTTCACCCTAGCCATAGAGAGATTTTCCTCGTAATAGAATTGGTGACCATACTTGGGATGAATATTCTTTCTTAGGGTTTGAAGTACTTTTCTCCCTAGATTGCTCATGTTTCTATTGTGGTTCTTGTCGTGTCATTGCTTGACAGATCCTGTTCACTCTAGGTCTAAGTTTTCATCCTTTCTCCCTTGCCTGGCCTCTTTTCGAAGCATATATGCACATTTTTGCTTGACAGTCGCATATACATGCAGGTTGTCTCACTGCAAGCTACGTATATATGCTCTATTTTCTCAAACAATCGCATACACCTTTTCTCATTGCTTGTTTTCTTGGTGTGTTGTTTGTTGGGTGGGATTTGATGATTGTTGATCCTTCTTAGGTCTCTGTAGTGCCTATTGAGTACCCATGGGATGACAGGAAACCCTCTTTTGGTTGAATTTTTGGGCGAAGTTTTTCTCTTCATCTTTTCATTTTTATTGTCCTTGTACATTGGGATGGGTGTTTCATTTCTTGATATCCTACTTGATTTATCTCTCTTTTATACACAATAGAGCTATATATCTATTTACTTTTCAGGCCGTGCATTTTCAGTTTCGATAGAATTGAAAATACAAAAAAAAATAGGCATTTTGCATTAATTGGCATTTTTTGTGTTTTGAATTTGTATCATTATCTTAGTGCATACAATGAAAGATTGCATTTTTACTTCTGAATCACAAAGTTTAAATTGAAAATTGCATCGTTTTTAGGATCATATTATACATTAAAAGTTAAAGTTATGACTTTGCATTATTTTCATATTTACTTTCTTCCAAAGTCATAACACCATGATTTTCATCACCATACCTTTTTGAGTAATCATGGCCATAAAATCAATGCTATAATTTAAAATTTATTAGTAACGATTTTATTTTCTAGGGTGCACAAACTAGCCTAGGATTTAGTGCCTTGGAATAGGATTTTATGAGTAAACTTCTCCAAGGCAATTAAATCAACGTATGCGTCTGAGAAATGGAGTTGAGAAGTCCATTGTATAATTGGTAAGATTAGGAGGCTTCGCTCACACCAGAGTTAATCATGAGGTCACATGAAGTTGGTTGAAGGGATATCCCCCAAATACTCGCCTAGCGTCAGAGATATTTCAGTAGATTTACTCATATTTGGGGATCTTTCTAGTGCCCATACCTCTGTGAGAGGCAATGCTTTCAAGGTTTCACGCTTTTATACCCTGCCCATACGATGATCCAGACTTACAATTACTCGCCTGTCAATTGGTTATACAATGGTGTATTAGTTTCTTGACTTAGGTATCTCATAGGTTACTTGCATGGGTTATTCTGCTAGTACCCTAGGTCAGATAGGGGTCAGACAACACACAACCTTTATGGAGGATTACCTCTCTTGGGGGATCTGATCAACTGGTTGTTAATCCCACGAGGGCCCCTATAACTAATTTTGTTACCTCCTATATTTAGCGGGGAGTCTTAGGTCCCTCTTGGATGAGATATACCTTCTTTATAGAGGGAGGCCACTCTGCCACTTTACCCCATTTGCATGGATATTTTCCATTTGAATTTTGGTGTGCTTTTTGATTACTAGTTGGCCTCAAGAGTCTATACTGAGTCCTCATTGTGGATAGTGGAGTCCCTTTGGCTCCCTCATTTACTTCTTCTTACCCCATGATGCCCACTCAGTTCATGGGGATGAATCCTCTTGTTTCTTATAATTGTATGCAGAAATTTGGTACTAAGTTCATGCCTTGGGTCTCTAGTCATTCTCTCGTTGATATTCCTTCACCCTTGAAATCCTCTCCCTGGTCCACTTATATGAATCCTAGCATTGAATCTGGGGGCACCATAGCCCCAATGCTTACGTCTTCATTTGATATGAGTCATTTCTCCCAACCTTCCTTTATGAAAGGAGGTTGGAACCTCCCCTCTTATGGATCCAATCCTGGTTATGCTCTTTTAGGAGACAATACTCAGATGGGTTCTTATTCTACCTAGTACACTCTATCCATGTATCCTTCATCCTCCATGTCAGTTCCTTTAAATACTTTTTCCATGGAAAGTTCTCATGTATCCCCGGGCATTTCATACAGGGAGAATCAATTTTATAGTTTGGGCTACTCGCTTCATGGGTCCCCTTAACAAGGG
The DNA here is from genome assembly GCA_032191745.1 of Picea mariana. Lineage (NCBI taxonomy): Eukaryota > Viridiplantae > Streptophyta > Pinopsida > Pinales > Pinaceae > Picea > Picea mariana. Next base: position 1,415 of record JASDQU011440363.1, on the reverse strand, counting down.
GGAAACATATATCCTCACTCGAATAATCCTTATCATACTTTCATCTCTTCACGGACTTCAGTGATGATGATGCCCGTTCAGACTTCTCTGAATCAATTAAATGGAGGATACTACCTTTCCAGACAGGGATAGTGGGTAAACTAGGACCCTTCCTTCCCTGCAACATTTCAAAGTCAATCTTTCCCTAGACCTTGGAATCACATGTCGCAATCCACTGCTAGTCCAGTCGTTGTCATTCATATTGGAGCTCCATCACCAACCTCTTCCATTCATGTTGGAGATGGGTCAACAACTTCTACAAGTTATGTTGACAAACCGTACCCATTCGTTACTAGTCATGCTAGGGGCACCACTTTAGTTGCCACAAGTTATATCAATGCCACATCTTCGACCTCTAAGTAACATGTAGGAGATGACTCCCCCACCTTTTCTTGTCACATTGATAGTATGACACCGGTCGTCTTGAATGACACTGGGGGAATTGAGAAGCCTAGACACCTCAAACGTAAGCCTAAATTCCTTTGCAAGACATGTGAAGGAATTCATATTACTCGTTTGTGTCTAGCCACAGCTGGGATACTAAAAGCATGGGGCTCACCTAAGGGAACTTCAGATTCTGAGGCGTTTGTAGTTTCCCCGCACCCGTTCCTCCGATTGACACAAAAGTAACGTCGATGCAATCCTCTCTTTATCACACCTCCATTCTTGCGGGTGATGTATCCCTTATCCCTGTTACCCTGCATCCTCTTCAACCTAGAATTGAAGAAATGGTCATACCAGTGCAATCTCTGGTCAATCCTACTCTCCCTGAGGAGAGTGATGCATATTTTAATCATGCCATCAATAGTCCTGATCCTGCACCTTTCTAATGAGAGAGATTTGTTCTTTTGCCAAATCCACTCCCTCCTAGTTTTGAGGAGATCACTTTTGACTGGGATAATTTTTTGGGGTATCCAATACCCCCGCCTATGTATTTTCTAGTAAGTGACATTATCTAATATATCACAGAGACTATATACTTAGTTAGTGCTTTATCCTCCTCGACTTGGACAGCTTTGGGTTTTCCCAATCTTATGTTAGCTATTTGTAAAATACTGACATTCCACAGAAGGTCGGTGTGGGAGCCTTGGCCTTCCCCATTACATATTGATTAGAACAACATAATGAGTCTTATTTAAGCTCTTTTCCAAATCGTCTAAAAAAAATTAAAAATATTGGCGAGTGATTTGTCCCTTTCACACTCGTTAAAATTGGATTTGAAAGATCACGAGTCTTAGTTAAGCTCTTTTTTCGACTCATTATCAAAAAGTGAAAAGATCATTGAGTGAACTTGTCTTTTTCACACATGTAAATTGGTTTTGAAGAGATGTCTACTTGGCACAAGTTTATCCCTTTTTCACACCAAGTATACTAAA
>JASDQU011440361.1:1893-16203 GCA_032191745.1 Picea mariana | reverse complement strand
GGGGGGGGGGGGGGACAAAGGATGGCCCTTGGGGATGAAGGGATACTAAGCTCCTATGTCCATGAGAAGTGGGTCCTAATGCAGATATGAGGTCCTCGTCTTCTTAACCTTTGAGACCTTATTCTCTAGGTTTCCTTGACACGACAATATCTCTAGTAATGATCCCTTGTGTGTGAGAGAGAGAGGATATACTGGGGTTGCTAGGTTGTTATCAATTAAGGGCAGGAGGTGTTGGAACTCCTATTATAGGTGGATTTTTCCAAAGGAGTAGCTTCAATACCTACAAAAGGAGGGAGCGTGGAATCCTTACATGGATAGACAAAGGTTGTTATATTATCCATGTCGCATTGGTATGAAATAGAATAGCCATCAATGGAATTGATGAAGATGGTGAACATAGGAAGGTTGCATATATTATCCAATAAAAGTGGACTACCTATGGACATTGTAACATCCCTGGCCGTCAACCCACTGGCCGGGCAATGCTACTATGAAGAACACGCTTATGCTTATATATATCAGATGCATATTAAATCAAAATAAGACATTTAACATGGATTTACTATTGTTTTACAGACTTAAACAATATTAAAAACAATTCAAACTTGCAACAGAATACATGATAACATTTCAAGACACAGGCATGCATCACATGTAAGTTAAGTACAAAATTAATACTTATCTTTTAAACTGGCGTAACTCCAACAACCACGTGCATACCTTCCATGAACCTCCCAGTCTTAGACCATGCTGCTCATCACGCTCAGCAGTGGGTCACCCCTAAGCTAGGACTAAGCTCCACCCAAGGCAAGGGAATCCTAGACTAGGCTGAGGTTACAGGGAAAATTGCACAGAGCAACCAGAAGGATTCTCTCCAGGAGCCTTCTTACACCCACTACTCACAGACTCTCATTCCCCAGATGCCTGCTCCACCCAAGAGTATACACCTCCACAAGCACAGTCCATCGGTGCTTTACCTCTCTCTCTAGGTCTCATCAACAGGCCGGATCACAAACTCTTAGAGCTCCATAGCTGGTGTTGGACTCTCTCTATAGGAGGAACCACTTCCAAGCAGACTCTCTCACCTGGAAAGAGTCGCTCACATACCTAACAACCTGCCTCTTCAGCCATAGGCCTGACAACCCAGCTCTTCATCCCCTTTCGACTCAATTCCAGCACGGTGATGATAACCACAACACAATCCCACTCAGGAAAATAGAAAGTAGCAACCCACAGATAATTTGGGTACAGATTCATCTCTGCAATGGCATATACTCTAGGTTCACGAACTCATAGGTCGACTTTCCCCTCCCGAGCAGTTCTCTCAACGGTGTATAGGTATGCCAAGGACAGAAACAAACCAAAAAAAAATAGGATCATATGGAGGATGTTTTGGTTTTTCAAGAAGACATCTCAGCTTTCTGGTTTTCAGAGCTACGTGAGGCTATCCCAGATTAGATGCAAAGGATGACAGAATGAGGAGTGAACCCCCTCCATGACTGAATTCTGCATATTTTAACTACTTGTGCCTAGTCTGACACATGTCTCCCATGAAGCTGCATGCGCTCCATCAACATGTGTTCCTCTCCAAGAACTTAGAAAAACACTCAAAATTGTCCACCTTAGATTTTTGGAAATAATAATAATAAATTATTATCCCTTTTTAGAGGTAATCCCCCTAGATTATTCCCTAGGCCCAACACTTAGCCTTTCTTTCCACCTTTCATCCCCCATTCCCTTACCCACTCTATGGAAGCTTAGTCCCCCATAACTCTTTCTTTGTGGTCAGTCTGCATGCAACGATGTTCATATTTTTATTGATGTTCTGCATAATTACATATACAAAAACAGGCTCTTGGCCTTAACACTTAGGCTCTCCAGCCTAATAACTCATAAGCCTTACCAGCTTATCAATACTCACCTCACCAGCCTAGAAAACATGATTTACAATTCATAAACATGATTACAATAGGGCTCATCCTTGGGGATATTACAATCCCCTCCCCTTATTTTTGCACTGTCCTCAGTGCAACTTTCACACAGTATCAGCAAGATTTCCAAAATATTCAAAAATGTGTGGGTATTATTCCCGCATAGCATCCTCATGCTCCCATGTTGCATCCTAGGACCATACCAGGTCCACTGGACCTTTATAACTCCAGTGGATGCACTTGCAGGACACCTTCTTATTCCACCTAGATCACATTCCAATCAATCACATGATTAGGATCGGGTATATATTTCTTAAGCAATGAAACATGAAACACATTATGTATAGTCATGGATGCAGGTAATGCAAGCATATATGTAACTAGCCCAATCCTTTCCAGGATTTCAAATGGCCCACAAAATCTGGTTGCCAACTTGGAACAGTTTCCCAACTTCAGGGAACTTCTATTGGCTTTTACTTTCAGAAAAAACATGATCACCCACTTTGAAATCTCTGTGGGTTTTGTTTTTATCTGCATAACTTTTTTTCCTGTCTTGGGCAGCTTTCAAATTCTGCTTGATTTTTAGCATTTTCTCTTCCATTTCCTTGAGTAAATCTGGCCCAACTACTGCCCTGTCACCTCGATTATCCCAACTTACTAGAGTATTGGACTTTCTACCAGAAAGTGCTTCAAATGGGCTCATATTCAACGATGCTTGATACCCATTATTGTAGGCGAACTCTACCAAGTGTAGGTAGTCTTCCCATTTTGATGGTTTGTCTATCACATACATCCTCAGTATGTCTTCTATTACTCGATTCACCCACTCTGTCTTCCCATATGAATTAGGATGTTAGGTTGTACTGAAGTTCAAATTCGTTCCGAACCCTTTGAACAACCCCTTCCAGAAATTTGAGGTATATTTTGTGTCTCTGTTAGACACAATTGTCTTGGGAATTATGTGCAATTGTGCCACTTCCTTCATAAAAATATCAACAACATCTGCTGCCTTGTGAGTAGTCTTTAGTGGAATAAAATGGGAAGCTTTCGTAAGCTTGTCCATCACCACCATGATTGAGTCATGTTTCTTGCCTGTTCTAGGCAATCCTGTGATGAAATCCATTGTCACCACTTCCCAATTCCACTCAGGAATAGGTAAACGCCACAACAACCCTGTTGGGTGCCTGTGTTTAGATTTAACCTTCTGGAACTCCATACATCTGGTGATGTATTCAGCAATCTCTTTCTTCATACCTGGCCAAAAGTAATGGCTCTTTACTGCTGCCATAGTTTTCTGATATCTAGGGTGCCTAGCATAAGGCACGTTATGCATTTCTCTCAGAATCACAAGTTTCAAACCCTGGACATTAGGTACATAAACTATGTTCTTGTACAGAAGTATCCCATTGATTTCCAATTTATAATTTTCCACTTTATGTGGAATCTCACCTTGTTGTAGATTTGCTACTAGCTCCTTGTACTGCAAATCTGCATTTGTAGCTTCCAAAATTCTGCCCTTTATATCAGTTTGGTACATGCTAATGGCTATTTGTGTACTCTTCTATTGAGTGCATTAGCCACTTTATTCTCCTTCCCTTTGATATGATTGATATCAAAATCGTACTCACACAAAAACTCCAGCCACCTACTCTGCCTAGCATTCAAGGTTGACTGATCAAACAGATACTTCAGATCGTTATGTTCTCTTCTCAATTCAAACCTCTTTCCCATGAGGTAATGTCTCCATTTCCTCAGAGCGTGAACGATGGCTGCCAACTCCAAATCATGAGCGGCGTAATTCCTTTCATGCTCTTTCAACTTTCTGGATTCATAACCGATTATGAATCCATTCTGGCTGAGGAATCCTCCCAACCCTTCTTTACATGCATCAGTGCATACCATGAAATCTTCATTTGGGTCTGCAATCCTCATGATTGGAGCACTTTTTAACAGTTTCTTCAATTGTTGAAAGCTTCTCTCAAAATCCTTTGTCCACGGAAACTTCTTCTCCTTCCTTTGCGAAGAAGTAATAGGGTGAGCTATTCTCGAGAATCCTATGATAAACCTTCTGTAATAACTGGCTAGACCCATAAAGAATATTCCTTTCATCACATTGTTTAGCGCTGACCATTCTTTGATGGCCTCAATCTTCTCAGGATCTACAACTATCTCATCCTTCGAGATAATATGCCTCAAGTAATGGTTATGTTCCTTATAAAATGAGCAGTTTCTCAAATTGGCATATAGCTGGTTCTCTCTTATCACTTGCAGCACCATCCTTGGGTGTTGTTCATGCTCTTCCTCTAACTTGGAATACACCAGAATGTCATCCAGGAAGACTATGAAAAACTTGTCTAGATAGTCCCTGAATACACCATTCATCAAGCACATAAAAATAGCGGGTGCATTTGACAACCCAAACGACACCATTGTGAACTCGTAATGACCATACCTTGTTCTAAAGGTAGTCTTGATGATGTCTTCATCCTTTATTCTTACCTGGTGATATCCCGATCTGAGATCTATCTTCGAAAATATCTTCGCATCCTTCAACTGATCAAAGAGATCAGCAATTCTCGGCAAAGGATACTTGTTCTTTACAATTACTTTTTTCAGTCGTTGGAAAGCTATACACAGCCTCAACGTTCTGTCCTTCTTCTTCACAAACAGGACTAAGGCACCCCAAGGTGACACGCTTGGGTGTATATACCCCTTCTTCAAAATCTCTTCAAGATGTAATTGCAACTCTTTCAGCTCTGGCATACTCATTCTATAAGGAGCTTTCGACACTGGAGTTGCTCCAAGAATTAAGTTCACAGAGAAATCAATATCTCTCTTCGGAGATAGTCCGATACCTCCTGAAATATATCCTCAAACTCCTTTAGTACCGCATGGTCTCCAATATTTGAGACCTCGTCCTTGGATGCTTCCTCCATATGGGCTGCAAATAATTGACAGTCTTTCCTGTAACACTTCTTCAGCTGCATTGTTGAGATTTATCTAATAGCAACAACTATGGGAATTCCTTGGACTGTTTTCCGATTTCCTTCCTCATCCAAAAAAGTGAATGTCTTGCTACGACAGTCCAGGATGGCATGGTGTTGGTCAAACTAGTCCATCCCAATTAAAAAATAATAAGAGCCTAAAGGCAAAATGTTCAATTCAGTCTTCGTGCTCAGTCCATTCATGTCCACTAGACAAGATTTAACTAACTTAGTAACTTTCCTCTTGGTTCCTGTAGCCAGCTGCACTAACCAAGACTTTTCATGTTTGTTTCTCGATAAATGAAAACTTTCCACCATTCTAGGATCTATATAACTATGGCTATCCCCTTAATCAATTAAAACAATAAATGGTCGGTTGTTAATCATACCTTCCACTTCAATCATGTGCAACTGAAATTCATCTTGCTTGTTGTCCAAGGTTGCGTAGATCCTTGGCATTCTACTACCCATGTCCTCCACTATTTCAGCTTGCTAAACATTGTGGACGGCTCTCGCTTTATCATTTCTGTGGGGGTAATCTTTGTAACTATGGTTTCCTTTACAACCCCAACACTCCATACGTGTCTGCCTTGGCAATTTTTCACCCACTTCAGCCTTTATGGGCTCTCTAAAAGATGGCTATCCATGAGGATTGTGTTTGAAAAAGGGAGGCTTGTTTCCCTTCTGCCTCTATTCCTTCTTGAACTTCTTCTTGTCTTACCAAGCCTTCTGGAAGGTAGGATTTTCTCTTTGTTGTTCATATAAACATTTCTCTCTTCTTATCATTTCTTCCATAGACCTAGGGTCATCATACTAAATATTGTCACCAATAGAAGGCGGTAATCCACTTAGATACCTCTGAATCTTGACAGTCTCCTCCTTGATGAACGGAACATACTTCAGCAGTTCCAAAAATCTTTGCTCGTATTCATCAATGGTCATGCTGCCTAGTTTGACTTCAAAGAACTCTTTCATATTTCTGTCATAATATCTTTTAGTCAAATATTTCTTCTCGAAATACCTCTTGAATTCCTTCCAAGTGATATCTTTCTCTCTAATGTGTTGCACCTGCAGCAGTTGATCCCACCACATGGATGCTTTTCCTTTTAGTTGATACATCGCAATTCTTCCTTCGGCATGAGAGGAATAATTCTGCAATTGGAAGTACTTCCTCATGCCTAGCAGCCATGTCTCGACATCTCGGCATCTTCCTCCTTCCGGTGTTCTCCATCAAATGTGGGAGGCTTAATCTTATTCATCTCTCCTTTCAATTCATCCACTCCATCTCTCATGTGCTTTCTGGTAGGAGATGGGCTTGAACTACTGTGTGCCCTTCTCTTGGAGCGACTTTGGGAGCGATGATGGTGTCTACTAGCACTCCTTGATATTCTCCCCTTAGAAGTTTGGTGACTCCTCGTTCTACTCGAGTCACCCTCCTTTTCTAATTTCTTTTCGATCCTATCTAGGCTGCTTAGCAACTTCAAGTTGAATTCTCCCTGTTGATCCTTGGCTTTCATGAGCTTTTGGCTATCATCCCGGTGAGTCTGGGCATCCCTCTATAATCTTTCAATGATTTTCATAATATGCCTTTCCTTATCCATCTCTTTTCCGTGTCCATTGGAGTTTGATCCTTCGACTCCCAAGTGGACGTCCTTTCCTTCTCTTTTGTTTTCTGCACTAAAGGAAATTTATGCCTCTTCCATTTCTTTGCACTCAGTGGCAACTCTAAATGGTTCCGGCCTTCATTAAACTTTTGCAAACACAATGTGTAGACAACCGAAATTTGTCAGCTCATCTCTCCTTAACAAATTCCACACATTCAAATCCAATCCGATTTAAGAAAATGTTTCGATTTCACGAATTTTCCAAGCCCTGCTCGGCTCTGTAACTTTCAGGTGAAAGCCCCCTCTTACTTAGTCCCTAACCCATGCGATCACGGGTCATGACCAAATTCTAAAATACTAGGTGCTACTCGGGCTTTTGGCATTCGAAGAGTTTCAAGGCACACACAACTATCTCCCGGAGTTCCAATTACCAAATTCACAAAATTGGGTGGATCAATAGTCCACATTTACTCATTCTCCTACGGATGAAATCCACTATGGTATTTCCATCAACAAAGTTTTCGGGACTTTAGGACTTGGAGTTTTGGGGTTTCGGACCTCGGGAGTTCCCACACTTGTTTCCTCCCAATCTTTCAACATCCTAAATTCTAATTTGCTTTACCCTCTAGGCCCACATAGCACAGTTGTCTCGAATTACCACGGTGGCATGTGACACACTTAGGAGGGTCCATGTCACCTTTGATGATGTCATCGGGTCCTACCACGTTCACTTTTCTTTTCAGGAGTTCGGGTTTCGGGAGTTTGTGCGTCAACACATCTCGCTTTTCTAGATAGCTGAAATCGTGAAATTGCGACTTACTTTCTTCTTGATCCAACGATCAAGTTTTCTTCCTCTGATCTATGGTGTATATCGTATCGGTAATTCATACTTTTGGGTATCGGTAGTTCGTGCATCATCACATCTTTCTTTTCCCGATAGACGAATCCCCGAAAGGCTTTCAGGATAACTCTCTTGCACCTTCTCCAGATCTAACAGTCATGAGGGATCTCCTTTCCTCCTGATCAGATCCAATGGCTCCAACACTTCATGCATTGATCTCTCTCTCTCTCTCTCTCTCTCTCTCTCTCTCTCTCTCTCTCTCTTTGGTCAAATACCACACCGACTGCGGTTTTATAATACCGCTACTCCCCCTGAGATTTGTAACACAACCAAGTAACTCCTTGGAACTCAGGAACATTCTAAGGTCCAAAAATCAGTTCTTCCAAACACAATTCCCACTTGAACTTCAGGTCCAATGACTACTTATCAGGACCATTCAAGCTCAGTGTTGAAACCATGGCTCTGATACCATATTGTAACGTCCCCGGCCGTCAACCCACTGGTCAGGCAATGCTACTATGCAGAACACACTTATACTTATATATATCAAATGCATATTAAATCAAAATAAGACATTTAACATGGATTTATTGTTGTTTTACAGACTTAAACAACATTAACAACAATTCAAACTTGCAACAGAATACATGATAACATTTCAATACATAGACATGCATCGCATGTAAATTAACTACAAAATTAACACTTATCTTTTAAACTAGCGTAACTCAACCAACCACGTGCAGACCTTCCATGAACCTCACAACCTTATACCACACTGTTCATCATGCTCAGCAGTGGGTCACCCCTGAGCTGGAACTAAGCTCCACCCAAGGCAAGGGAATCCTAGACTAGGCTGAGGTTACAGGGAAAACTACACAAAGCAACCAGAAGGATTCTCTCCAGCAACCTTCTTAAGCCCACTACTCGGGGACTCTCATTCCCCACATGCCTTCTCCACCTTGGAGTATACACCTTCAAAAGCACAGTCCATCGGTGCTTCACCTCCCTCTCTGGGTCTCGGCAATAGGCTAGATCAGGAACTCTCAGAGCACTATAGCTGGTGTTGGACTCTCTCTCTCTCGGAGAAACCACTTCCCAGTAGACTCTCTCACCTAGAAAGAGATGCTCACAGACCTAAAAACCTTCCTCTTCAACCACGGGCCTGACAACCCAGTTCTTAAACCCCTTTCGACTCAATTCTCGCACGGTGAGGATAAACGCAACACAATCCCACTCAGGAAAACAGAAAGCAGCAACCCACTGACAGTTTGGGTATGGATTCAGCTCTACAATGGTGGATAGACTGGTTTCATGAACTCATAGATCGACTTTCCCCTCCCGACCAGTTCTCTCAACGGTGTATAGGTATGCCAAGGACATATGCAGACCAAAACAAATGGGATCAGACAGAGGATGTTTCATTTTTTCAAGAAGACATCTCGGTTTTATGGTTTTCAGAGCTGCGTGAAGGTATCCCAGATCAGATGCAAAGGATGACAGAATGAGGAGCGAACCCCCTCCACGGATGACTTATGCAGCTTTTAACAGCATGTGCCTGGGCCGACACATGTCACCCATGAAGCTGCATGGGCTCCATCAGCATGTGTTCCTCTCCAAGAACTTAGGACAACACTCAAAATTGTCCGCCTTAGCTTTTTGGAAATAATAATAATAAATTATTATCCCTTTTTAGAGGTAATCCCCCTAGCTTAGCCCCTATGCCCAACACTTAGCCTTTCTTTCCACATTTCAACCCCCATTCCCTTACCCACTATGTGGAATCTTAGTCCCCCAGCATTCTTTCTTCGTGGTTAGTCTTTATGCAACGATGTTGATATTTTTATTGATGTTCTACATAATTACATATACAAAAATAGGCTCCTGGCCTTAACACTTAGGCTCTCCAACCTAATAACTCATAAGCCTTACCAGCCTATCAATACTCAGCTCACCAGCCTACAAAACATGATTTACAATTCATAAACATGATTACAATAGGGCTCGTCCTGGGGGATATTACAGCCATTATGAAGACATAATGTATGGCTTGGTCAAGATTGTACCTAATGTCATCACAGGGTGGGTGCATGATAAGCAGTTGTTGACTTTGTGGGAAGGGGTTTTCACTGATAGTTAGTTAAGGTGGTGGAGGGGGTGCCTTCTTTGAGTATGGTGTGCCAAATAACCTACTAATTTTGGGCATCACCGAGAATTTTTTAATGTAATAGTTTCATGTTACATGGGGGTGGTTGTTCCATTGTCATGGTTTTGTGGCCCAATTTCCTTGTTTAGCATTTTGGTTTCGGTTTGGGTTATAGAGCATCTGCCTCCTTGAATGGGGTTCTAAGTGTTGTTGTTATTGTATCCTCGGTTAGTTTGTTGGCTAGTGTTTTGGTTTTGAATGGTGTTGGGGGATGTGACCCTGACCTAATAAGAAAATGGTGCTCTCCTAAGCAAAATTGGTCACCTATGTTTGTGGTGGGTGACTAAGATGTGGGTTAATGTAGAGTGAGTTTAAGTTAGGCGATGCCCATTTCCACATTGGTGATCAAGGGCCTAGAGAGCATGTGTGACAAGGTGGTAATGCATATAAGGCATGTGGTTTGTAGGGAAATGAAGGTCCATAAGAGGTATGATGTCCATACAGGTTGGATGGTCCTAGTAAGGGATGAGGTTTGTCATGCATATAGGTGTCAATATTTTGTTGATTTAATGGTGCAAAAGTATGTTGGAAATATCTAATTACGCCATCAACACCATGTCTTACTGTGGTGATCATTGAGGGTAGTGAGGTGCATCATGTAAATATTCATACAATTTTTTTTTGTGTACAATGGTTCAAGTTCGAGGGCAAATTCTATTACATTAGCCTTGGTTTGGGGGTTGGAGAATAGGATCTCTCATGTTATTTGTGGTAGTAGAGACTTAACCATGTACAATTAATTTGGCAGGTAAGGTTATGTGTTTTCATAACCACTAACAATGTCACCATGGGTGTATGTGTTTGGTGATAAGGGTAGATGTAACATCCCCAACACTCCATAGGCTGGAAAATGCTATCAACACTTATGACTTTATCCCTTTAAAGCTCTAATACCAAAATGTAACATCCTCGGCCCTCCAAAGGTCAAGAAATGCTACCAACTCTTATGACTTTATCCCTTTAAAGCAATGATACCAAAATGTAACATTCTTTGGGCTGTCAACCCACATCAGGAGTGATGCTACTGCGGAATAACACTTATGTAACATGCATTTAAATGAATTCAATACATTAACATAGAGTAAGCACATAATTGTTGCTAGCATACATAATCCATGGCATTAACAACAATTGATATGCACAACAGAATACATGATAACATATAAGAATCATAGGCATGCAAAACATAATATTTAGCACAAATTGATACTTATCTTTGAAACTAGATTTAATTCACCAACTACGTGTAGACCTTCCACAAACCTCCTAGCCTTAGACCGCACTACTCATCACTCTCAACAGTAGGTCACCCCCGAGCTGGGACTAAGCTCCACTGGGCAGGGAATCCTAGGCTAGGCATAGTCAATGGGAAGACACTCAGTTATAGAGGAAGGATTTTCTCCCAGAAGCCACTTATGCCCACTACGTATAGACTCTCATTCCCCACATGATTGTCCCACCCAAAGAGTATACACCTTCACTGTCACCAAGACAGTCCTTCGGCTGCTAACCTCCCTTGCCTTGGGCTTCAGCAACAGACCGGACTAGAAGTCTCAGAGTTCTGTAGCAGCTATAGGACCCCTTCTAGGATTTCTTACTTCCTCAACTTACTCTCTCACCTGGAGAGAGTCGCTCACGGGTCTGGTGACCTATTCTTTTCAACCACAACCACCTCCCTCACCTGGAGAGAGTGTTACACACTGGTCAGAAAACTTGTTTCCTTCAACTCAGGTTCCAATGCAGTCGGGCAACTATGAGGCTCAACACAAACATACACTGGCTAGCAAGACACCTGCAGTCAATCACTACGCAACCACAACAATCCACAGGAAACACAGACACGGGCTTTCCCAAACTGGTGACAGACATACATTATAGCATAACAAGGCTTTACAAATACAAGACGCTTCAGTTTTCTCAACCAGCAACACAANACATAAGGGTGAAAAGAGATCTCACGTAGAGGCTTCAACTGTCCAGGTAAGGGATCTGAAAACAAACACCAGACAAAGGTCGATCATGGACACCCACAAGTTTAGACAGAGGATGGTGAATGGAAGGTCGAACCCCGAACTCAGGTGATGGATGGAGGAATGAAGAACCCCCAACACGGCTTATTCCTCTGGTTTTAATTGCATGCGTAGAGGTAGACACTTGTCTCCCTGGGGTTGCATGCTTCCCATTTTGCACACGTTCCCCTTTCTAGGAACTTAGGATAAAATATATACATTTTCATAGTACTTTGGAATAATAATAAATCATTATTCCCATGGGCTTAAGCCCCCAATATTAGCCCCTCTTTCCAACCTTTCAACCCCCTCTCCCTTACCCAAGCTTTGTGGAAGCTTATTCTCCCATCACTCATTCATCGTGTTCGGTCCACACGCAAAGATGTTTATCTTTTATTAATAATGTGCATAATTACATGTACAAAAATCAGGCTCCTGGCCTTTAACACTTAGGCTCTCCGACCTAATAAACACATAACCTATCAGTGTATCAATACTCAGCTCACCAGCCTACAAAACATGATTTACAATTCATAAACATGATTACAACAGGGCTCGTCCTTGGGGATATCACAATCCCCTCCCCTTATTTTTGCATTGTCCTCAATGCAACTTTCACTCAGTATCAGCAAGATTTTCAAAATGTTCAAAAAGATGTGGGTATTCTTCCTGCATAGCATCCTCATGCTCCCATGTCACATCCTTAGGACTGTACTAGGTCCACTAGACCTTTACAAGCCCTATATCTCAATTCTGGAGCTATTTACTTTTCTTGTCCAATATGCGCATAAGATGCACTTGCAAGATGCCTTCTTGCTCCACTTGAATCACGTTCCAATTGATAACATGATTAGCATTAGGTATATATTTCTTAAGAAATGAAACATGAAACACATTATGCACAGTCATGGATGCAGGTAATGCAAGCATATATGCAACTAGCACAATCCTTTCTAGGATTTCAAATGGCCCACAAAATCCGGCTGCCAACTTGGCGTAGTTTCTCAGCTTCAGGGAACTTCTGTTAGCTTTTTCTTTAAGGAAAGCATGATCACCCACTTTAAACTCCCTGTGGGTTCTGTTTTTATCAGCATAACCTTTCTTCCTGTCTTGGGCAGCTTTCAAATTCTACTTAATTTTTAGTATCTATTCTTCCATTTCCTTGAGAAACTCTGGCCCAACTACTGCTCTGTCAGCTAGATTATCCTAGATTACTGGAGTATTGCACTTTCTGCCATAAAGTGCTTCAAATGGGCTCGTCTTCAATGATGCTTGACACCCATTATTGTAGGCCAATTCTACCAAGTGCAGGTAGTCTTCCCATTTTGATGGTTTGTCCATCATATACATCCTCAATATGTTTTCTATCACTCGATTCACCCACTCTGTCTGCCCATCTAACTCAGGATGATAGGCTGTAATGAAATTCAAATTCGGTCTGAATCCCTTGAATAACCCTTTCTAGAAATTTGAGGTAAATTTCGGGTCTACATAGAAACAATTTTCATGGGAACTCCGTGCAATCATGCCACTTCCTTCATAAAAATATCATCAACATCTGTTGCCTTGTGAGTGGCATTTAACGGAATGAAATGGGCGGCTTTCGTAAGCTTGTCCACCACCACCATAATTGATTCATGTTGCTTGTCTGTTTTGCGCAATCTCGTGATGAAATCCATTGTCACCACTTGCCACTTCCACTCAGGAATGGGTAAAGGCTGCAACAAGCCTGTTGGGTGCCTGTGCTCAGCTTTAACCTTCTAGCACTCAATACATCTAGCAATGTATTCAACAATCTCTTTCTTCATACCTAGCCAAAAATAATGGCTCTTGACTGCTGCCACAATTTTCCGATATCCACGGTTCCTAGCATAAGGCACGTTATGAATTTCTCTCAGAGTCGCAAGTTTCAAACCCTGGACCTTAGGTACATAAACTATGTTCTTGTACATAAGTATCCCATCGGTTTCCAATTTATAATTTTCCACTTTTTGTGGAAACTCACCTTGTTGTAGATTTGCTACCAGCTCCATGTACTACAAATCTGCATTTGCAGCTTCCAAAATTCTGCCCTTTATATCAGTTCTGTACATGTTAATTGCAACTCTTTCAGCTCTAGCCTACTCATTCTATAAGGAGCTTTCGACACTGGAGCTGCTCCAGGAATTAAGTTTACAGAGAAGTCAATATCTCTCTTCAGAGATAGTCTGGGTACCTCTTGAAATACATCTTCAAACTCTCTTAGTACCGCATGGTATCCAATCCTTGAGACCTCCTCCTTAGATGCTTCCTCCATATGGGCTGCAAATAATTGACAACCTTTCCTATAGCACTTCTTCAGCTGCATTGTTGAGATTTCTCTAACAACAACAACTCTAGGAATTCCTTGGACTGTTTTCTGATTCCCCTCCTCATCTAGAAAAGTAAATGCCTTGTTACAACAGTCCAAGATGGCATGGTGCTGGTCCAACCAATCCATCCCAATTAAACACTCATAAGAGCCTAAAGGTAGAATGTTCAATTCATCCTTCATGCTTAGTCCATTCATGTCCACAGGACAAGACTTAACCAACTCAGTGACTTTCCTCTTGGTTCCTATAGCCAACTTCACTAACCAATACTTTTCATGTTTTCTTATCGATAAATGCCAAATTTCCACCATTACAGGATCCATATAACTATGGCTATCCCTAGAATCAATTAAAATAGTAAATGCATGGTTGTTAATCATATCT
>JASDQU011440360.1:0-18976 GCA_032191745.1 Picea mariana | reverse complement strand
GGGGGGGGGTTTGGAACATAATATTGATCGTAGATCTGCGCACTTAAACCTGAGCCATCCATATGCACACAGGTCTTATCAGCAATTCCGGACACCCCCCCCCATTAAATATAGAACGGTCGGGCGGGTCTGGAAAAATATGTTCATCGTAGATCTGGGTGCAATCATCCAGACCATTGATATATGAACGAAGCATAAGTGAGGGAGTGAAAAATACATGCACCGAGAAACTTAGGATAAGTGCATTTCACGGGTTTTTTGCCAAGGATTCTCATGTCTACACCACCAAGGGGTTATCCAAACAACCTTTTACGTATCCAAATCATGGTGCAACATTGATCATCAAGCTGGTTTTATTGAAGTAAGGACACTAGCCTATATTCTAACCTAGTTTCTTATGAAAATTAACCCAGATTAGACTGTTGGGTTAAGAATTTACTCTACCCTGGGGCTATCTGACCAAGATTGGACAGTTTGGCCAGATTTATTCGCTAATCTAACCTAGACACTTTAGCTAAGATTAAACGGTTTAGCCAAACTTATTCACTAACCCTATCAACATCAATTTAAAGAGAACTTGGCCATGCTTGAAAGGTATGGACCAAGTTACTATTATTGCATGGGGCTCTTATTGAAATTCTTTTATGCCCTCTTTTTTTTTTTCTTTTTCTTTTTCTTTTCTTTTTCTTTTTATTTGCAAAATGAAAAATCATTTGTCAACAAAAACACTAGAGATAGACAATATTCTAGTCACCAGTTGATCCTATAACTTATAGGGTGATAACACTCCATATCAGATCAACGATCGAGATCTCTCCCTTTGATTGACGACTGCGATCAAATCACGATTTCACGTTTCACGACTTTGCGAGTTCCTGGAAATCTTCTTTTGACTTTTCCATTTCATGAGTCAGCAAAATGTTGATCTCTTGTCATGTGTCCTATGGAACCAATTGTTCAGATCTTATCGCGATTTTATGTTTTGGGTGTCTGAACGCGAGCCAACCCTTTTGCTGCTCACTGGATATCTTTCAGAATGGAAGATCTGTTGACACATGTCCTCCTTAATCTACGATCAGGATCTCCTCTGTGAGTTCGACCTTCGAGACTTTCAATTTTTAAACTCTCGTTTGCTCCTGGAGCATTTCACCTGTAGCCACGATCCAACAACATGTGTCCCTTTTGGATCGACAGTGACAATCCCTTCGGGTATTCAGGGTTCGACAAACTCAACTCTCAACTTTCTGTCATCCTTCCTTTTCTTTTTTCTGGAGTTGACAATCCACTGACACATGTCCTCTTTAATCCCACTACTATCCTCCGCTCCGGGACTTTGACCTTCAGGAATTCGGGACTTAGGGCATATGCTGGTGGTATAACTCCCGAATCAAAACTCCCGGAGACACATAACTCTTGCGTCACTCGATGATGTGTCACAAGCCGAGCAACTACCACATGTCACTCGGATTTGTGATTTCCATGTACCTAAAATGTTGAATCAACTTGACACTTGTCATTGTCTGATTGCACCACGTGTCCTTGCTAACTTGGTCTAACACGGGTCCTTGCTGACATGGTCTGCTAACGTAGATCTCCTTGATTTAACAGTCATTGTCTGATCTCCAGATCCTATGGTTGATGAAACTTCGCATTCCAAGGATTTCAAATCTCAAACATTCAGGAGCGTAACCTCCTCGCATCTCTATATCCGATGTGAATGTTGTTTGTTCGATCAGGATCTTGGATTGACGACTTGATCTTTCTGTGATGCAACTTTGCTAGCTTATCCTATCCTTCCACTCAAAAATGATCCAAAGACTGACGTTTACACCAGCTCTTCGACTCTCTAGAATTCGGGGATTTCAAATATAAAACTGAGAAAATTTAGAAGTGGTTTGCTCCGGAGTTGTGGATCATGTGCCACCTGTCAGTGTTGATGATGGATGATCCTTGCTTACTTCGAGACTTCGAGACTTTGACAGGTCTGCTCTCCTACGCTCATCAAAGGCTTAACCTTTGTGCATTTATCTCTGGATCCAACGGTTGTTGGTCCTTCATGCTTTGATCGATGGTTGAGGTTTAATCTCCTCCTCTGCGTGTTCCACATAACCAGTCTCTACCACATCCAAAACATTTTCACCTAGGGCCATTATGTAAGTTCTCATCCTAACTTTCTAGAAGCCAAAGTTTGTTCCATTGAACATGGGAGCCTTATTGGTTGAAGTTCCTCCACGACTAGTCATATTTAAACTCTAGGATCTACCCTTAGATAAAAGGGGCCGACTCTGATACCAATTGTTGAAAAACTGAGAGGGAGGGGTGAATCAATTGTTACTGTGCTTAAACAATTATGCCCATTTTAAATATCATTACAAAAAACTCCATGACGATCACAATAATTTAGTGAAGTAAGTAATAGAGTATTCACCATCAATCACACACATCAAATATACAGAGACAGATATTTCCCGAGGAAATCCATAAAGGGAAAAACCTCTTCTTCTTGATATGATAAGTAATATTTTCTTTACATTATTATTCTTAGGAGCACCAACTCCCTTCGAGGCTACCACCTCTGTTTTTCAATCTGCAACTTCTTGAGAGCACCAACTCTCTGGTTTCTCTAGCACCCACTAGAAGGAAGCACCAACTCCCTGGTTTCTCTAGCACCCACTAGAAGGAATCTCCAACTCCCTAAGTGTTCCAACACCAACTGGATGGAAGCACCAACTTCCAGTCACACAAGCACCGATTTGTATAACATAGAACAATAGTTCTCACTTGCACCAGCCCACCACCCTGGTATTTCTGGATGCAACTAGATGGCAGCTAACACTCCCCGTGTTCAAGCACCCACTTGAAACTCTAAGGAAACCAATCCTCCCTAGCACCTACCAACCACCCTAAAATAAAAACTCCGTTACTGAAACTTATTACAGTGATACAATTTTTATCAATAGCTTACCAATCTCATCACTGTTCTACTGCACTGGTATGCTCTACCTGCATTAGCGTCTTCCTGCTCACATTCTTCTTTGAGCTTTCTATTCTTCTTCTCTATTTCTGCACGCGCACCTTGACTTCCTCTTCCTCTCTCAGATATGCATTTCTGTTCTATGCGCTTCTCCTCTTCTGTGCACTTCAACTGTTGCACACATCATGCTTTTACCTACATGAATAACTCTCAACAATAGCCCACATCTCTTCTCTATTTTGCTTTTTTATACTCTTCGTGCACCTTTTGCATAGCCTCATGCACAATGCCTCTGCATCCTCTTTACAACGTCACTGTTCTATCCTACAGGTTGTTCACTACAAATTTTCCTCACTCCTGCATAGCTTGACATCAGAATCACCTCACCTCTCTTTTCTGCATGAATTTCTCACGTCCATTCATCTCCTGATCATCATGGAAACTCTTCATATTCTCTGGCAGTTATCTCCATGCGTTCATCATCACTGTGTGTTATGCTGAGATTCCTTAGCTTCTCTGGCAATTGAGACTCTTCTTCTTCTCTGTTGATCATCCTGAGACTATTCTTCATCAGTGGCTGTTATCCTGAGATTCTTTGGCTTCTTTGGCAGTTATAGTCTTCGATGCATTTCCATCTGTCAATTGTCTCTATCATTAATCTTCATACTACTGGCAGCTACCTCGAGACTCTTCAGATCCTCTGGCGATCACCCTGAAGCCTCTTCAAATTCTCTCGCAGAAACAATCAGTGGTTTCTGGCAGTTCCCCGAAGAACCTTCGCGCACTCATGCTCTTGGCACCTTTTCCCTTTCTGAGAAAAAATACATAGTGGGCGCTAGATTTTCTGGCTAAGCCCCTTCCTTTGACATGATCACAAATTGTGATAAGACGTCTATCAAAAAGGAGTTTCATGATTTCACGTTTCAACTATTTTACTGTGAGTCATCTTGACTCTTCCAACTCCCAGTATCTCAAATAGAGCCTAGCTATGCTAGCTTGTCCCTTTACTATTTGCAGATACAACCACTGGTTGTGACCACTCGCTAATCAAAAGGGTGCTTCGTGATTTCGGCGATCTTCGATGTGGAGCCTAGCGACATGCTAGCTCCTCCCTTAACCTGCCGACGATGTGACCTTGGCTATGACCACAACCCTATTCAAAAAGGCATTTCACGATATTCTGTGAATCTTCGTCATGCCTGATCAACGGTCCATGAGCCTCAGTGATTTGATGGTCCAGATATTATCGTGACTTCACATTTCAAAGATTCTGTTGTGAGTTTCCTCGATTCTCCCAAATCGCGAAATCAGAAATACTCCATATCAGATCAATGATCGAGATCTATCCCTTTGATCGACGACTGCGATCAAATCATGATTTCGTGTTTCATGACTTCACGAGTTCCTGCAAATCTACCTTTGACTTTTCCAGTTCACGAGTCAGCGAAATGCTGATCTCTCGCCATGTGTCCTGTGGATCCAATGGTTCAGATCTTATCGTGATTTCTCATTTTGGGTATCTGAACGTGAGCCAACCCTATTGCTGCTGATTGGATATCTTCCAGAATGGAAGATCTGTTGACACCTGTCCTCCTTAATCTACGATCAGGATCTCCTCCACAAGTTCAGCCTTCAATACTTTCAATTCTCAAAATCTCGTTTTCTCCCGGAGAATTTCACCCAGAGTCCACGATCCAACGACACGTGTCCCTTTTGGATTGACAGTCACAATCCCTTTAGGTATTCATGGTTCGACAAACTCAACTCTAGACTTTCTGTCATCCTTCATTTGCTTTTTCCCGGAGTTGACAATCCACTTACGCATGTCCTCTTTAATCCAACAACTATCCTCTCCTCTAGGACTTCGGCCTTCAGAACTTCGGCCTTCAGGACTTCAGGACTTAGGGAATCTGCTGGTGGTAAAAATATCGAAGAAAAAATCTCGGAGTGACATAACTCTTGCATCACTCGATGACGTGTCACAAGCCGAGCAACTGCAACGTGTCACTCAGATTTGTGATTTCCACGTACCTGAAATGTTGAATCAACTTGACACTTGTCATTGTCTAATTGTGCCACATGTCCTTGCTGACTTGGTCTGCCATGGGTCCTTGTTGACGTGGTCTGCTGACATAGATCTCCCCGATCTAACGATTATTGTCTGATCTCCAGATCCGATGACTGACAGAACTTCGCATTTCAGGGATTTCAAATCTCAAACATTTAGGAGCATAAACTCCTCGCATCTCTATATCTGAAGTGAATGTTGTTTGTTCGATCAGTTTGTTGGATCGACGGCTCGATCTTTCTGTGATGCAACTTTGCTAGCTTATCCTGTCCTTCCACTCGAAATTGATCGGACGACTGATGTTTACTTCAGCTCTTCGGCTCTCTAGACTTCAGAGATTTCAAATATCAAACTGAAAAAAATTCAAAGTCGTTTTCTCTGGAGTTGTGGATCATGTGCCACCTTTCAATCTTGATGATTGACGGTCCCTACTTACTTTGGGACTTCGGGACTTTGACAGGTCCGCTCTCCTATGCTCATCAAAGGATTAACCTTCATGCATTTATTTATGGATCCAACGGTTGTTGGTCCTTCATGCTCCGATCGACGGTTGAGGTCTAATCTCCTCCTCTGTGCATTCCTCCTGTTTGGACTCTGATCCGACGACCACTGTCGCTCCTCCTCTTGAGCTTACACTTCCTCCCGACCTGGAAGAATGTCTAAGTGTCAAAGGCCTCGACCTTTGATCCTTCTGCGAGTGTTGATGACTTGGACCTCGTCTCCTGAGCTTACGCTGTTCCTTTTTTTCCATCGATGCACACTCTGATCTTGCCATCAATGACAAGAACACTCAGCTTGTAAACATGCTAACACGCATGTAGGGATGAAAGTAAGGAGGAGCGATAGTCCTACTATAAATTGACTGATGAAGACATGGCAAAGATCACTAAGGAATGGCCAACATAATTCCTTGTACTCGTCGAAGATGCAGAACTCTCCGACCCTGACATCATCAGAATCCCTTTGGTCACTCGAACTGAGTATGATGGGCAGAGAAATGCGAAGAAAAAGAGGAAAAAGGAGTAAGTCCAAGACATAGAAACTGAGGAAGAGGACAACACATCAGATGAAAGTAGGCCCGACTCACCTGTAGGAGGAGGAGGAGACAAAGTGAACTAGGAGGAAGGAAGGGAAGAAGGAGAAAATCAATATAAAGGTGAAGCCACACCATCGAAGGATCCCCTCACCATAGCAGAAGCATCGTAGAAGAGGAATGTTTCCCCAGAGAAACCTTCAGCAAGAAAGAAGGCTCGCACCAACAAGCCTCAGTCGAAGAATGTGCTCACAATGGATGATATTGATCCATCATCACAGTTGTAGAAGACATTTCAGAAGACATCTTGTAGAGACAGGGAGCAAAGTAGGAGTCGATGTATGATAGAATAGAGAAGGAGCTCAAGGACATCCAACAACCTATCTATTTGAGTCACGCAGTACCCACTACACCTTCTTCAGCAGAAAGTATAGAATTGGGGGGTGAGCCCACCCAATTGTGAAGGTTAGCAGATGCAACAGAGGCTTGACTTCATCGAGTCCAAGAAGAAAAGGAACAGGCTACAGAAGCCATGAAGCAAGAAAAGGAGGAGGCCTTAGAGAAACTTCGAGGTGCACAACAAGAGAAAGATGACATTAGGGGGATGTTCAAGGAGGACAAAGAGAAGATGCAGAAAGAAAAAGACTAACTGCTTGCAGAGTAGACTGTTGTCAAAGAGGTAGTAACTAGATCACTTCACTCTGTGCCAGGCTTGGCACAGGAGGAACTAGAGTCAACTGAGATGCAAATGGGGAAGCTCACCGAAGCCATTCATCAGCTTCAAGCATAGATAATAGAGCTATAAATCCAAGCAGTGACGAGCACTATGCAAGAAGTGCGTGATCAAAGGGAAGAAGCTGTGAGGAATGTAGTAGAAAGAAACAGGGCATTGGCCTCAGAGTGTAAACAATTAAGTGATTGAAGTGTGTAGACCTACGAGTGCCTTGTAGAAGATCCAGAGCTGAGGAAATTGGAAGCACAACTCTAGGAGATGAAGCAATAGGCGTCCATTGTAAAATCACAGATGAAGTTGCTTACTATAGTAGAGAAGATGAAATGATCACAAGAGCAGTGCACAGTCCAGTAGCAGGTTACTGCTATCCAGAGCAAGGTTATGGAAGTGACACAGAGACTCCAACCGGTGAAGTATGAAGCTTGCACACTTTTTAAAGAGATCGAAGGAACAGGTGGTCGCGACAGTGGAACAACACTTGGAAGGGCCTGTCACCGAGAAAGTAATTCAGGATTTCGCCAAGCAGAAGGCTCTGGTGAAGCAGCAAGTCGAGGCAGATCGAGCTAATATTGAGGCCTTCAAAGCAGTGTTGCCCAGGTGAGTGTTGGGGGCCTGTTGGCCCTTGACCAAGTTTTGAGGAAACATTGGTCATGTTTTATCATTTTTGGGACTTCGACAGGCTAGTTGAATATGAAGTGCCCAGGCAAAGTAGAGATCACGGGATCTTGCTTGTTTTGTGGGCCTTTTGGGCTTTTAGGGTTTATGTAACGAGTATGGGATGTCGGTCCATGGGTTTTACCCAAGTTGAGGCCTTTTTGTAAATGTATAAATAAAGAGCTAAGCAATATAAGAAGTACTAGAAGAGGCTTAGTGCAAGTGATTGTAAGAGGCTTTGTGCACATATTGTATAAGAGGCTTTGTGCTAGTAAGGAGTTGCCTCTATGCCTTGACTTGGTTTTGGGAAGGAGGATCTGGTGGGTTGCGCACAGATCTCCTGTCCTCTATGGAGTTGCACTCTATGGTTTTGTGCACAGGAGTCGAAGAATGTAGAGAGCTTGAAGATTAATAAAGAAGAAGAAGAAGTTGGTGGACGTAGCCCCACACTGGGGTGAACCACGCATATCCTATGTTGATGTGATTTGTACAATTATGTTCATGTTGTTTATGTGTTTACTGCTTAGTGCACTGATCTTTATATATGTTAGCTAGATGTATGGATGCGTAGTGCTCTATTGATGGTAAATGAATGCTAGATCCGAGTTAATGCTATGTGCTAAGCGATTGGAAGTGTTTGATCTGATCATTACTGCGTTGTTCTATATTTTGGGTTTAATATGCGATGTGAATGGGATTTATGAACTAATGCATATTGATTGGCTAAGTGCTCTGTTAAGTGTTGTAATCATAGATCTGTGTCTCAGATAGGTTGTAGACACCTGAGTCCGACAACCCCCCCTTCCTCTACCTCGAGTGAGGCTTTATCTGCTTCGCAGGTGTTGTCGAAAGGGTCGGTAGTTAGGGTTTTGTTGGTGCATTGTTGAAGCGTTGAACCCTGGGTCTGCCCCTGTGCCAACAAGTGTGTACAATCAGATTTTAGCAGTGTATTCAATGTTTAGTCTCTAGTTGAGAGCAGTGTGTAGACTTTGGTTTTCAGCAGACACTGGTGACAGGTCGGAGCAGGGTACACACACATGTTTTAGGAGCAGCCCAATGGATTAGGCACCGGGTCTACGAGTTATTTTCTACCTCACTAGGAGTATAACATTCACATTGGAGCCAATGTTATCACATGCTATTTTTCATTCATTTGTCTAAAGCATATTGTCCTTGTGCTATATTTACACTCACATTTTAAAACTTTTTCACCAGCTCCGTCAAGCTCCGATCGCCTAAATCCTTCACTCGACTGATCATCCAAAATAGTTGTCTCCTCCATGAGTAAAAAATTGGAAAATATCCCAAACCTATATCTAGCCTTAATGCTTATCTAAATCCCTCGGTTCCATCACTTCCTTCATTTTTAACCTTATTATCATATTCTCGTTGAAAATTAAAAATATTCCTTTTATTAAGCTTAAGCACCCTTATCCTATATACAACGTCATGTGATAAGCATGATATGCCCAAAGTCCTTAGAAAATGGAAAAAGGGTTTATTATTATTAATATACATATTTTTATATTAAAATATTTATATGAATATTTAATCCAATATTTAATTCATGACCTCACGTCAAATCATGGGCACAAATCTCAATTTTTAACATTGAAAATTCAAAGGGTGGATGGAGGGCACATATAAATTTCGGTGGTTGAAAGTAAACAAAGGTTAATTTTGGAAAGCTAGCCAAAATTTAACCTGTGGTTTTTGGTCGAGGAGACGTGTTCTTACGTGATGCATTAGGGGTAAAAGTGGTGTGGGTTAAAACCACTCCTCCCAAGCCCAAAATACTATGGAAAACATTTAATATATGATTTTTTTTCATAAGCGTGCGGGATATGATGATAGTTTTCCAAGAAAACAAATCATGGAGTTTCCAATGCCATAAAAAATTTCTTCCTCCCAGTGGAAAAATTTCACAGAGGTGAAAATTAAATTTTATGGCAGAGAAATAAAGGTTTTCGAATGAGAAAATGTACATGGACTAAAGATTTGGATAATTGTTTATCCAAAGCTTTTACAAAAGTAAAAGAAGAGGATTAAAAATATTTTACCAAAGATGGTAACCAAGACATGGTTTTCAAAACTATGGGAAACGAACCAGTAAATAACACAGTGAAATGGTAAATATTTATTAAGCAAAACAAGACATGGTTTTCAAAACCATGGGAAGCAAGAAATATATTGTTTTTCAAAACCATGGGCATGAATTAAAATATGGAAATTTAATTCTACAGGATAAAAAATATTTGAGAATTATTTTTATTCAAATATATTATTCCCAAATATTTAAGGAGAATATGGATAGATAAAATTAGATTTGAAAGAGTACAAGTGACATTTCAAAGAGAATGTGGTAGAGGAAGGAGATGAAGCATCAGAGGAATCAACAGTTGGATCATAAAACGTTTTCCTTGTTAACCATTGTAATCGGTTCCCATACCAAAACTGCCATTTGTAATTATTGTAATCAGTTTTAGAAGCTGAAGCGTTTCATTTCAGTTATTGTAATCGGTTGCTCATCGAAGGAACTTGAATTGTATAAGTATTAGAGGTTCCAAATGTATTAATGTTGGCAGAAGTGCAAGGGCACAATTCTAGTTGTTCTGAACTCAATTGTAATTTCTGAAGCTGAATTGAATACATATGCAAAAGTCTTTGAAGTTTGCATGAAAAGATTCTAATGGTGGTGATATGAGTTTTGTCTCCTCTCTTTGTATGTATTTCCTATATTTATGATTTCATTTTCACTGTCTTCTGTTTAAATTGGATAGTCAAAGGCCCAGAATTCATCTTGTGATTCTCTCGGCTGAAGCAATTTAAACTATGTCAAGTTCTTCCTAACTAATTCACAATTCATTTATTTAATGCTCTGATGTAGTTACATGTTTTATTTTTCTTCGTACATTGAAAATTTACAAATTATAACTCAGAATTATCGCCCCATTTAACCTTTATCCTCTGAAGAGTTCTACAGACAAGTCAATGTCTTCATTCATTTTCAGAATTTTGACTCCATAGCCCTAAGTGTCCCTCCCCTTCCTTGCCAACAAATTTACAAAAAAACCCCAAACAACAAAACCTAGCCATTGATTGTCAAAGAAACACCAAGTGACATGAGAAATCCCTCTTTTAGCTGAGCAGGCTAGTACCCAACTCTAAATTTGGTTTGTAGGTTTCCTCTGTCGTTTGTTTTATCAGCTCAAAAAAATTTATAGAGTGCTAACATTGTCAATGCTACCTGCCCAATATGCATCTGTGTAGGCTACCAAAGATAGATCATTCCCTTTTGGATAGCATAATCCAAAATATTTTGTTGCCTTGAGATATCTGAATATTCTTTTTACTGCCATGACATGTTTTTTTTTTCGGTGCTGCTTGAAATCTCACAACCTATCCAACTGCTTGCATCACATCTGGTCTTGACGTTGTCACTTAGAGAAAGTTGCCAATCATTTATTTGTAGAGTCTCTAATTCATTCTTAGATTCATCTTCCTTTCTCAACTTGCAACTGGTCTGCATAGAAGTACTTACGGGTTTACAGTCTTCCATTCCAAAATTCTTTAGCATTTCTCTGATATAATTGTTCAGGGATATGAAAATACCTTTATCACGTTGACATATATGTAATCCAAAAAATAAATTCAACTCACCGAGAAAATATATTTTGAACTCATTATGCATGTCTTTAGAAAACTTCTAACTCATATTGTCATCATCGCTTCCAAAGATAATATCATCTACAAAAACTTCAATTATCAATATATTGTCTTGATCCACTTTTATGTAGAGATTGTTGCCTTCATTGCCCTTCTTGAATCCTTGTTGTTGTAGATACCTATCCAATCTTGAATACCAAGCTCTAGGGGCTTGCTTGAGTCCATACATTGTTTTCTTCAATATGCAAACATAACCTTCCTTTTCTAATAGTAGAAACCCTTCAGGTTGTTTGATGTAGACTACTTCTTCTAACTCTCCATTTGGAAAGGATGATTTTACATCCATCTGATACACCTTGATTCTTTTGGAACATGCATAAGCTAAGATCAATATGATTCCTTCCATCCTAGAAACTAGGGCAAAGGTATCTTCAAATTCTATACCTTCATTCTGAGTGTATCCTTTGCAAACTAATATTGCTTTGTTTCTAGTTACCTGTCCATCCTCGTTCAATTTGTTTCGGAAAAATCACTTTGTACCACTCATGTTCTTATTCTTCAGTCTTGGAACCAGTTCCCACCTGTCATTCTTCTCTATCTAATCTAATTCTTCATCCATAGCCTCGATCTAGTGTCCATTTTTGTTGGTCTCTTCAAAACTGCTTGGTTCAACTACGCATAACAATGCTAGATGCCTTTGCTCTGGTGAATGTATTCTTCTTCGGTTTTCATCTCCTGCATATTTATTCCCAATAATTTGTTCTGGTGGATTATTTTTCTACACTCATCAACTAGGTGTCTAGGGAGGTATATGTTTCTCATCTTCCTCTTGATTTGCTTATGGCTACTCTTCTTCTTCTTTTGTTGCTTCATCTTCTACTTCTTCTTCTTTTAGACCTTCTTTGTCATTCTGCTCTTCTGAATCTTTACTTATTTATTTTGTCTTTCATTCACATGTTTCATCAATTGTTATGTTGATTCTTTCTACTATCTTGTTGAGTCTTGGAATAAAGCATTTATATGATTTACTTTTGTTTGAATACCCAACAAGTATGCCCTTATTAAATCAGGAGTCAAATTTTCCAACCATGCCATCTTCTCTTTTGATATAGCATTTTCTTCCAAATACTCCGAAATGCTTCACATTTGTCAGTCTTCCTTTCCATAAATCGTAGGGAGTCTTATCACTGTTACTTCTGAGCATTCCTCTGTTCGGGATATGAACTGTTATATGTACTATCTGTGCCCAAAATATGTCACTCAACTTGGAATCTTTTAATATGGTTCTGGCCATTTCTTGTATTGTTTTGTTCTTTCTTTCGACAACTCCATTTTGTTGAGGTGTCCTGGTTGTTGAGAATTGTCTTTTTATTGCATGTTCACCACAAAAATCCATAAATTTCTTTGATGTAAACTCTCAACCATTGTCTGATCTCAAATACTTGATTTTCAAATCCATCTTGGTTTCAACCATCTCTTTGTATATCTTGAAGTGTTCGAATGCCTCTGACTTCTTCCTGAGAAAGAAAACTGTAGTCATTATTGTGTAGTCATCAACTAGTAGCATAAAATATTGTTCACCATTTAATCTTTTCATTCTTGTAGGTCTGCACAGGTTAGTGTGTACTATCTCCAATGGTTTTGTCATGGAGTACTCTTTTGATTTGAACTTGATCCTGGTTTTTTTAACTTGTAGACAATGCTCACATAGAGTATTTGTTGGCTTTGAAATATTAGGCATTTCTTTCACTACTTCCTTTCTGCTGATTTTGACAAGGTTATCAAAATTCATGTGACTCATTCTTCTGTACCAGAGCCAACTTTCATTTTCCTTTCCTAAGCAACATCTTTCCTTTCCAATTTCATTTAGAACATATATGTTGTTTGGAGTTCTTATAGTTGTAGCCACCAACTTTCCTAATCCTTCTTTCCTTATCTCACATTTTTCTTAGTCAAACAAAAGTTTGTGTCCTTGATCACACATTTGACTTACACTTAGTAGATTGTGCTTCATATCTTCGACTAGTAGAACATTTTCTGCCTTGACATCTTTGCTTCCAAGCTTGACTGTATGTATACCTATAATTCTAGTTGAGTTGTCATTTCCAAATGAAACTGATCCATCTCGTTCCTTCTTTAGGGTCAGAAACCTATTCTTGTCACCTATCATATGCTTCGAACAATTGTTGTCAACATACCACCCACTTTTCTTATGTTGCGATTGTAGAGCAAGCGAGCATTCTTCAATGTTGAATTGATCATGCTTCCTTCTCCATATTCTTTGTGGTTCATGTTTGATATCTTTCTTTGGATCTCTTGGAGGAACAATCAATCTACAATCTTTGGTCATGTGTCCAAAATTGTTTCACTTGTAACACTCTACTTCATTACTTAGTGAACCAAAATTGTTGTGATTTATGTTATGTACTTCATGTGACTTTCTAGGATAATTTTTGTTCGAATAGCCTTCATAGTTTCTTATGTTCTTGGCATAGGCTCTACAGTTTGTAGCTTTGTGTCCAAAATTGTTACAAGAATAACATAAATTAAAAAAAATAGTTTGATACTTGGATGTAGGGGATCTTTTGAATGGTGTTGCTCTTTTGAAGCCTTCTTCTTCTTGAGATGTTGCTTATATTTGATTTTGTGTTATGAATATTTTATGTGGTTCAGTTCCTTCGTGATTTTATTCTTGAGCGTCTCTGAATATTTATGCATAGTTTTTTTTTTTTTCTGCTTCTTGTTCTATCATCTTGGAGCTCGAACCTTTCTCAATCTGCATCTAGTTGTATCCTAGCCCGAACCTGTCATAGTATGGCCTTTGAATGTTGATGATCTCATCCAATATTTTGGTGCTATTCTGTTGCACATATTTCTTCTAGAGATATTTTCTTAAGGTGACTATTTATGCTTCCAAGCTTTCAATCATCTTCTTGTTTTCTTCTAACCAACTTCTGAGTGTTTCTTCAATCCTTTTGTATTCTTCTACCTAGATTTTTAACTTTGTGATTATCTGCTCGATTTCTTTTGAGTTGGAATTCTCAGATTCTTCTTTCATCTTTAATTCTACCTTGAGTGACTTGTTTTTCTTTCTTTCTTTCCTCAGTTCTTCTAGGGCACTGATTAATTCTGCTTTGAGATCAACTTCGCCTTCTTCTTCAAAATTTTATTCATCATCATCATCTACTTCCATGAAGAATATTCTTTTTGAATCACTGTCACTATCATCATCCTCATCTGATGAGGAGTTGTCTTCCTTTGAGTAGAAACTTTTTTTGAAGAATTTATTTTTGTTCCTTCTCTTGTCTCCCTTTTTATTTTTATTTTTCTTGTTAGGATATTCTTCTTCATCACTACCTTTATTCTTAGCATAAGGAAATTTAGAATAAAAATGACCAATACCATCACAATTAAAAAATTTCAATGGAAGCATACCTTTGTACTTGTTGGTTCCTCTTGTTAGCGCTCAAATGTGCACCATCAAAATGTTAGCTCCTTCATCAAATTTGTGCTAGATTTGTCAAATCCCTAGGTCTTTTGTCAATTGTCATAGCCTCCAAATTCTCTAGCAAGTCTTGATGAGCTCTCACTGATTGATTTTTCCCAGAAACCTTGTGATCCTTGCCCTTCAAGTATTCATTGCAAAACGTTCAAGCAATCTTACATTTTTTCCATTTTTCCCATGTCTTAGCTTTTTATTGTTTTTTAACAAAAAAATTACTTTTTGTTATTAAAACATTTTAGCAAAAGGTGGAGTGTGCTCGAGTGTATGACCTATCCTATTCAAAACCTATCTCTTAATCCATCTAAACTATTACCTATCAAACAAGCACAACACAATTTAAGCTAAGACCAAGCGCACAAGAGCATCGAGCATCAAGTCTCAAGGAGGAGGAGATTACAAGGAAGCCTTTGTGCACAACATGTTGAGATGCTTTGGGATCGTTGGCACATATAAAAACAAAGTATTTCTTTTTTTTAATCGATGTGGGATATTACCTTCGATAACAACGCAAATAAACGCGACCCTGGGATGCCATTTGTCTTAATACAAGCTTGGCATTAGGATTGTATAACTGAGGATTTGTTGTCAGTTGTCATTAATCCCTAGTAAAGAGAATTGATTGATTGATTGATATGTGGATTGGATCGATTGGGTAAAAATGGTTATGTCCAATTTAAGAGGGTTGGCAATTTCATAAACGATGTGGACCCTATCCTCACTTACACTGCTGGAGCTGAGATAGAGAAATTGTAGTGTTCCTCCACTCAGCCTGATTGGGTCGCCATCGCCTTTTCCAGCAAGTTGCAGATCTTGAGGGTTCAAAAATATTGAATACCAATTCATGTATTTGATCAGTATGGAGTAAGAGCTAGATCGACATTTTCAACACCTAATCTTGTTAAATAACTTGGTCTTAAGGTTGGAAAATTATCCACTGGTGATTCTCTCGATATGTCATCACAAAATGAAGAATTGATCAGGGTTAATGACATAGCAATCAAGGACATGGAGGGTGCTGCAATTGCTTATGTGACAGATATTTTGTCAGTTCCTACCATATATCTCAAAGCTATTACAGACATTGTCGATGGAGATAAACCAACTACATAGGAGTTCCTGGAAAATCTATCTACTGTAATTCTAGCAATGGACCAGTCAGTCGCTCAAGTTGTGGAATTTATAAATGAGAAGAGACTCTTTGATATTTAATCATTGAATGTTAACTTTAAGATTTTATTTGACTATGTTTTGGTCATTACATAGTTACAGTAAATGTTCAACTATGGAAAATCGACTCTTCTAAAGGCTTTGGTTGGGTTTTTAATGACAAGCAGTGGAATCACATGCATACAAAAGCCAAGGAGTTTTGTCTTCTAAAATCTAGATCACCAGGTTGTGATGTCGACAGTAGAAGCAGATGTCGCATTTGACCTTGGATAGTTTGATCTTAGTGAAGTTAGAAATAGAGTGGCCAAAGCTTTAAAGGCAGTAGAGTACTTGCAAAGACCAATCCAAACTCTTAGTGGTGGTCAGAAGTAAAAGGGTTGTTATTGTTGGTGCATTGGATGAAGCAAGCAAAGTACTTATTTTGGATGAGTTAACGACATTCTTAGATGAGATTGATCCATGTATGGAGGCCACCACAGAGAACTAACACCTAAATGGTTCTTCTATCAGCTGAGTTTGTTGATTAGGTGTAATTAATCATTGTCATTGTAAGAGAAAAGGATAGTCACATCAGAAAGACATGAATATCCATTTATGAGCTTGCAGATCTGAGCCAGAGATATCCTTGTGTTTGATTGTGTTGAATTTGTTCTTTCTGCACAATTTCCATACATAGTTTTGTGTAATTGGTAGCCCAAGAATCACAATAAGGCTTGCCCAAATGTACACAGTATGTTTACTTACTTGGTCTTTGTAAACCCAATCGAGGGTAGGGTATTGAGTAAGTCTATCATAGATACATATCTATTAAACTCTTCAACCAATACAAATACTGATGATCTGGTCATTTATCTGTGACCTATGCCTAAAAAGTCAAACCCCAGGGCATACGCAAAGCAACTGCTTTCAACAATGGTGTCTTCTCATCTTCATGGTTGTTATTTGTGGCATTATCAAGAGCGTTAATGGAAAGGACTAAAGGAGAATATGCGATTTCTTGTGAGCATGAACATTCTTGTTCTGTACTCTTGGCAGAAGCAGATGGATTTAAGGTGCAAGATGAAGTTTGTAATCACAAGGTTGGGGGAAAAGCAATTTGTTTTGAATTTTTAAACAGGCTTTGCATGTTGTGATGTTTTCTGCAGGGTCTGTATCATCAACATTTCAGGGTTCATGGTGAAGTTCACAACAAATGGTTGTATAAGCTAGTTTGCAACGCCACAAAATTGTTGTGAATTCTTGTTCTGGAGGTTTCAAGAGGATCGACGATTTCCATATGGATAGAGAAGTATGGGACAACTGCTTGTATGTCAGTTTAAAGCTGGAGGGACACCTATCAAGAATAAGATGCACTCAAGGGACACTTCATCATGCATATTAAAGATGTTAGGGTAGTGGCCAACACTATCCTATTTTGTAGCAGTTTGTTATTTTATTATTGTACAACTATAGTTACTTTAGATTCAGACGCGGGAATCCTATGTTAGAGGGTGGGATTCAAATTGTAATACTATAATTCAAAATCTAAGCTATAAGATAGTAATTAGAAGTCTTTGAGGGGTTTGAATGGTTAATGTGAGAATCTTTTTGTAATGTACTCATGTAACAGAGCCAACCCTAGATTTTTATGTATCAGACTTGAGAATTTTTGTCTAATAGAAGTCAACTTCCTTCCTTCCATCTTGCTTCTCTCTTACTCTGAATTTACTATCATTGAATGCTTCAATTGATATTTTATAGATGTATTACAATGGAGATTTGATTGTGATGTTGTTATAATTATTCTCAGAGTTTAAGATTTGATTAAAGAAGTTCTTGTGTTTAAATATTTTTCTTCATTGGTCTGCTAGTAATGCCTGATGCTAATAGTGGACTTACTTCATCTTTCTCACTAAAGTCTTCCTTCTATCCACATTACTCTTTAAAAATTTGATCGAAGTTAGAAAATACCTCATTTGTTGATGCACCTTATCTAGAAATTTCTGTGATTTACATTGTTGGGATGAGTTTTATCCATTTGACACTTTATCTTAAAACTTACCTTTCAAACCCACTGATGGGTACTGAGCTTGCACTTTAGTAGTCGAAGTGTGACTTTCAGTGCTAACATTCTTGGTGTCATTTTCAGGGAGTGAAGTGTGAAGAAAGATTCCCTGAGAGAACGACATAGATCCATCTCTTGATGGTAGGCAAGAGAGAGACACAAAAATTGACTGTAATCATCTACCCGGCGAATCCACAATCAAAGCCTCCAATGGAGGAAGGTACTTATTAGTTTTCTCCATGATTTTTTTTTCTTTTTCATCAATTCATTCATGTCCTTCCCTTTACATATAAAAATGATTATTCTTTGCTTTGTCTATTATAATGATCATAAGATTTCATTTGTATATCCATCATTGGAAGGAGAAGATATCCATTCTGCATGTGTTGTAAATGTTGATCATGAATCCTCACCTTAGCCTATTGAGAAGAAAAAGGTTTATATCTCAATCCCTCTTGAACATGCTCAACCTTGTAACCATGAAAATGATGAAGTGGATTCATTACATTCTTAGATCTTATTACCTTCTGCTATTATTGTTGAGCCTTTCCATCAGTTTGTTAAACCTCATTTTCAGCCCACTACTGTCCATACTAGAATAAGAGACAAGATGTTTAGACCTTTAAGGTTTCCATCTCATCTTCATTCGTACCCTCTTAATTTTGTTGAGTATATTCTACAAAAGAGAGAGACACAAAAATTGACTGTAATCATCTATGCAAGATACCAAATATATAAAATATGCAGAACAAAAACGAAATGCTAGAAATAACAGAATAACAGTGAAATATCCAGCATAATCTTCACAATACACAGAAATGATATACGAAATAGCAACAGAAATAACACTTGAACAGAAATAGCACTTGATTCAGATAGCAATGTTCACAGGCCTCTTCGAGGGGGCAACCTCCAATCAAGCAGCGCTCTGTTACAATAATATCCAAGCTAGGGTTTTCATACCCTCGACTCCTATTTATACTAAAAAGAAGCATCTAGAGGAAGATCCTTCTAGAAGCGGAAGCTTCTATTAGGTCTTCTTACATCCGCCTTATTCTATTTTATTGAAAGGTATTATTAATATTGACCTTTATTACATCCGAATACATTAATCTACCTATGTGCGGGTTAG
>JASDQU011440359.1:4358-18023 GCA_032191745.1 Picea mariana | reverse complement strand
AACTTTCGTGCTCTACAATTCGACCTCAGACTCCTTGAACTCGCAACTCTGCCTCTACCTACGATGAGTCTGTCTGTCCGACCTACCTTTCCATACTTAGTCGAGTCTTCAAATTTTCACAGGTTCACACATTCCCAGGTTCAGAAAAGTTTAAAAGCATTTTGTTGCTCCCCTCCATCCCCGCCACCTTACACCCTTCCCGATGCACATTAATTATACTTTTAAAAGTGACAACCGACCAGACAAGTTCGAAAATATTGGCTGTAATAAGTGGAAAGCTTGAGGAAATCTCCCATTAAAATGCATAAACAAGCAAATATTATGGGATCTGATAATTTTTTTTGCTTGCATTTTGAATTTGCAAAAAAAAAGAGAAAGGTATTTTAGTTTTTTAAGGGTATCATCATAGTAACAGTGCAATACTGTACTACCACATTGCCATCCATGATCAT
Source organism: Picea mariana (assembly GCA_032191745.1). Lineage (NCBI taxonomy): Eukaryota > Viridiplantae > Streptophyta > Pinopsida > Pinales > Pinaceae > Picea > Picea mariana. The sequence continues at coordinate 17,571 of JASDQU011440359.1, read as the reverse complement.
GCCATCCACAAAGGTCTTGACATCATGTCCCTCTTTAATACTGTGCATATGTTACGGGTTGTCATATTTGAGAATCTACTCGGATATGGGAATGTTATTACATGCTATTATTCACTATTCATCACACATATTCGAAAATATTGGCATTTTGAATTTGCAAAAAAAAATATTGGCTATTTTAGTTTTTTAAAGGCATCATCATAGTAACAATGCAATACTGTACTACCACGCTGCCATCCGCGAACGTGTCATCCACATAGGTCTTGACGTCATGTCCCTCTTTAATACTATGCATATGTTACAGGTTGTCATATTTGAGAATCTGCTCAGATATGGGAATGTTATTATGTGCTATTAGTCACTATTCAACACACATATTCAAAAAGTTTGGCATTAATAAGTGAAAAGATCGAGGGCATCTTCCATTAAGATGAATTAAACCAAAATCTACGGAAGATTATACTGTCATCCTCCAGCATTGATTTTAAATACTTATTCCCATTTCTCTCTATCATCAAAGAATTGGGATTTAGGGTGCCTTCATTCTAATGTTCTCTGTGCCTTCATTCTAATGTTCCTGGTCATGGACATGTAAGACACCTTAGAGATGCCATTGAGGCCCAATTGAATGAAGAGATAATTTTTTTATGTGAAGTGAGATTTGAGCCAAAAAAAAACTCTGTTAGCCAAGAGAAACTCAAGCAGGAAAAAAAAAAACCCGAGTATCTTCTGATTGGTGTTCCCCTTGTATTCGATGTTTTGGTTGGTTGAAAGGCCTTCCTGGAGATTTGTTTGTTGATCTTCTTTGTTTTCTTGTTGGGAGTTGGAAGGGATTTTCAGGTCACCTGCAAAATGCTCCTTCGTTAAAGTATATAGTTTCTTCCAACAACATAGATTTGGCAAGTGTATCAAATTCTGCAGAGCAAACAAGAATTTGTCTTCCGTCAGAGGAGTCACACTTACTGTGGCTTGCAAAATGGTTTGTAATATTTGGAAATGATGCAAAATATTACTCCATTCATGAATGTATTCAGAAGGAAATTATACATTTGGATCGTCGCCAGTAAGAGAAACTGTATGGGTGGTTAAAACGACATACTAAAATTACAGAAGTTTCTATTACAAAGTTGTTGAGTTACTTCTGGGTATGGTAACAGACTTGACAAAAAGCCATATTCTTTGTCAAAGTTTGTTCACTATCCTATGGACGTAGTTACAGACTCCACATACAATCAATTTTCTATCGCCATTGCACTTTTTTTATTTTACTACTCCTATGCATATGATTGCATTTGGGTCGATGGGTTGCGCCTATTTACACGAATATTCCCATATCCTACTTGAAGGTGGGTATATAACCAGGGAATGATGATGTCAAAACTTTCTAATCCCTGCATTGACATGTAACTAGAAAAAATTAATGGGAAGGAATTATGGATTATGGACTTTTCAATTACTTTATACTACCACCTTCTGCAAGAAGTTTCGCATGTTCAAGTAATGATTTGGTTTCTGAAATTCACCTTTTACTACCACCTTCATGTAATCATTTTATTTCATTCTTTAGAAGAGACGTTAATGTGATGGTGTGTTTCCAGATCTATTTCCAGCTAATGTCAATCTTCCTGTTGTTTCCCTTGCTTTGGATAAGGAAAATACATTTCTTCTGTTGCAGTTGATGCGATATTTGAAAAAAAAAATGTTCAAACCATACAATTTCTTATTTTTTAAAATATAGAACAATGTATTTTTTTAACAAATGATTGTTCAAAAAGTTTTAGGCGTTGTTTGGGATTCACATCCTTCAAGGATGCTAATTAATCACTAAATTAATATTGTTTGTGCCAATGCAATTGAGCCGTTGTCCACTATGTCAATTGCATTAACACTGAAATATCAGATAATAGATGTCTGACATGTACCTAATGTCAAGGTCATTATCGCACATGACACCCAATGTCCAAATATTTATGGACTCAAAGCAACATTGCAGATTTCATGAGAAAGCAACACTAAAGACGATGTTCTTTGTAGGTCTGACAATCCTACAGTTTAAGTTCTTTGACAATGACAACCCTTCTTATTCACCGCATTTTCACACTGCAGTCAGTAGCACTGTTCCCATTGCCACCACCAATGTCAATGTCCAAAGCTGAAGCTATCTGGAGCCTGGGGTCACTGCCTATGTGGATGCCTAGAGGTGAAACTGTCTGGAACCTGGGATCACAACTTCTTACACTTGACATTAGTATTAGTAGTGATCGAAAGTTGGTTATATGTCCAGTCTGTTACTGCATCCAGAGGTCACTCAACACTATTTGACATAGAAACTGGCTGTCTGTCAATTCTGTTACAACTTTGGCATAAAACGTTCTGTAATTTTAGAATGTTGATTCAAACACGCTTACAATTTCTCATGTTCGTTGGTATCCAATTTTATAGTTTCCTTCTGAGTGTATTCGGGCATGGAGTAATATTTGGCGTCACTTCCAAACATTCCAGACCTTTTTGTGGGCCGCCATGTCTACCACCCCTACGATGAAATATATATTCTGATGCGATCTACAACATTTGATACACTTGCTAGACCTGTGATGCTGGAAGAAGTTATGTACGTCAACAGAGGAACATTTTGTAGCTGGCTTGGACGTCCCTTCCAATTTACTGTAATAAAACAAAGAAGTTCAACATACAAATCTTCAGGTAGGCTTTTCAACCAAACAGATGATCAAATACACGGAGAATAGCAGTCACAACATGATTTTTTTTTTGTCTCATCTTTTGTTGCCTAAGAAGATTTGTTTCCCCCAAATCTGACGTCACATAAAACGACTCACTCGACTTTGAATTGAGCTTGAATCACATTTCTAAGTTGTCTCAGATGTGAATGGTCAGGAACATTACAAGGAAGGCACCTTAAACCCCAAGTTTTCGACGACAGAGGGAAATTAACACTTAACAAAGAATTGAATGTTGAATAACTAGCCAATGCAGGCAGGCCATATCTAAAAGATACAAGCTATTCAAAAAGCTGGGATAGATCTAGTTGGCAACACCAATGAAGTCCAAGACCTGAAATTGATATTCAACATTTGATCGTCAAGAAGACTGTCCACAAGCTTCAGTATTGTACATATTTTTTTTGGTTGGCGGCAAGCCAAATCGTAGTCATTGTGGAAAATAATGTCAACTGTATTTTGTAACCCATCTTATTTGAATATAGAATATTTGTGGTTTTTTTAATGGTGTTTTCCAATCTCTGGTATTGCTTTTCATTTTATTTAGTACCTTTTTTTTTGTGTGTCGTTAAACATGGACGACAAGCTTTTCTTTTTGCTGCCCAGTACTTTGATTTAAATAAAGGCTACTCTGTTCGTTACTTACATTTTACATGGATGAATAATTTTTCATAGGCCACACTTATGTGGCGCCTACCCTATACTTAAAGAAATAAATTGGAGGACCTGTCCTGCGTTCATTCTTCGGGTCTCGTAAATAGAACTAATTAATGACTATTACAACAAGGCAACTCAAGTGTCGACGCCATGTTCCTGTTCAACATATTGCATATATTGAAGCTTCTTCTATTTGATAATATCCGTGCATATACAAAAAAATGTTGAGTCATATATATATATATATATATATATAAACGAATTTGCGAACCGAGCAACATCTTGCAAATTGGAAGATGATTTACATTTGAACCAGAAATAATCTATTAATATATACTAATATGAAAACTATTGGAATAAATACAAAAAATTTCTCTTGGCCAAAACTTAGTCAATTATCTGGCCATTGGGTCTCGGGTTTGCGGTATCCAACACCTATGTCTCATGTTCCATCATATACATCTTGCAGCCAAAGAACTTCCGTGATCTGCAATTTATGCTTCTACTAGTGAGAACTCACCAGGGGTTTGAAAAGATTGCCATTAATAAAGGAACAATAGATTTTATTCTATGAGATACTTAGCCCTTTTCTTCTTCCCGTCTATTATCACTTTCTGGTTATATACTTAATCGGTTTTCTATGATCGCGGGTTCCAGGGTTGGCGGGATGACATATCTTCATCTCCATCTATATCCTCACATGACGAATCCGATCGACTGTTGTTCCTTTCCATACTTAGCCAATTTTATGGCCACGATTGTCAGGTTGGCGCTTTCGAACTCTGTTGCTTCTTGTTTCATTATATACATCTTGCACTCAAAACTTCCATGATTTCAACGAAATTTGCCAACCGAACAACATCCTGCAAATTGGGAGATGATTTACATTTGAACCAGAAATAATATATTAATATGAATACTATTGGAATAAATATAAAAACTTTCTCTTCGCCAATACTTATCTAATTATCTCGATACTAGGTACTGGGTTTGCGGTATCCAACACTTATGTCCCCTGTTCCGTCATATACATTTTGTAGCCAAAGAACTTTCGTGATCTGCAATTTATGATTTTACTAGTGAGAACTCACAAGGGGTTCGAAAAGATTGGCATTAATAAAAGAAAAGTAGATTTTCTACTATGAGATACTTAATCCTTTTCCCCTTTTCTTCTTCCAGTCCATTATCGATTTCTGGTTATGTACTTAGTCACCTTTCTATGATCGCAGGTTCCAGGGTTGGAAAACTGACATATATTCATCTCCATCTATATCCTCACATGACGAATCCGACCAAACGTTGTTCCTTTCCATACTTGGCCAATTTTATGGCCACGGTTGCCAGGTTGGCGCTTACAAACTTAGCTGCTTCTTCTTCCGTGATATACATCTTGCACTCAAAACTTTCATGATCTACAATTCCATTGTGGACTCCTCGAACCCACAATCTTCACTCTACGAGGGTTCACAACTGTCTCAAAGTATCTTTCGCTGCCTTCCATCCCAACTTACTTTGCGTCCTTCCTAATATACACTAACTATGCTCTTACTAGTGACAACTGAACACACTGGTATGAAAGAATTGGCACCTAGACCTCCACCATATACAAATTGACTACCGGAATCTGACATCAACCCCTCTTTCGTGTTACACATTATGCATTCAAATGTTTCGAGCTATACAATTTGACCGTCGGGGCCTCATGTCTTTTGGGGATACCTTGTCACCCTATTTTAGATCCTTGTGTTGGCGGGTTCATGAAATCTCCAACTCCTAGTCACTGTTTCCTGTTCTTCCCATCCTCATAATTCTTTCCAAATATGCAACACCAAAGGTTTAACACTAAAATTCCATCATGCAACAACCGTAAAGATCGTCATTAATAAGCAAAAGTCTCGAGGACCAACCATCCCTACAGAACTTGTTCGGCCTAGCGTTTCCCTATTCCATACTCGGACACTTTTTTGATTGCGGGTTCCTATATTGACGACCTCAAAATTGTGTTTCGAATCTTCCGCAACTTGCAAATAGTGCTCGGAGTTCTGCGATATACAATTTGACCACTGGAATGCCCTATCATGAGCTCAACCATCCGTCGTTTTTTTCCTTTCTATTGCTTATGGATTTCAACAAAATTTGCGAACCAAACAAGATCTTGCAAATTGGAAGATGATTTACATTTAGACCAAAAATAATCTATTAATATATATTGGAATAAATATAAACACTTTCTCTTTTAATTTTTCCTCTTTTCTCCCCCTCTATTATCCCTTTGTGGTTCTATATTTAGTCGCATCTATATGATCACGGCCTCATGGATTCTCAAATTGGCAACTCTTTATCTATATCTTGACACCATGAGCTCGACCGACCGCGGTCTCTTTCAATACTTAGCCAATTATCTGTTCACCGGGTCCCGGGTTTGCGGTATCCAACACTTATGTCCCCTGTTCTGTCATATACATCTTGCACTCAAAGAACTTCCGTGATCTGCAATTTATGCTTTTACTAGTGAGAACTCACCAGGGGTTCGAAAAGATTGACATTAATAAACGAACAGTAGATGTTCTTCTGTGAGATACTTAGTCATTTTCCCCTTTTCTTCTTCCTGTGTATTATCACTTTCTAGTTATATACTTAGTCGCCTTTCTATTCTCGCGGGTTCCAGTGTTGGCATACTGACATATCTTCATCTCCATCTATATCCTCACATGACGAATCCGACCGACCTCTCTTTCTTTCCATACTTAGCCAATTTTATGGCCGTGGTTGCCGGGTTGGCACTTTCGAACTCTGTTGCTTCTTGTTCTATGATATACATCTTGCACTCAAAACTTCCATGATCTACAATTCCACCGTAGACTCCTTATCCCTTTTTCCCTTTTCTTCTTCCCCTGTATTATCACTTTCTGGTTATATACTTAGTCACCTTTCTATGATCGTGGGTTCCAGCATTGACAGGATGACATATCTTCATCTCCATCTATATCTTCACATGAAAAATCCGAATGACCGCTGTTCCTTTCCATACTTATCCAATTTTATGGCCGCTGTTTCCAGGTTGGTGCTTTTGAACTCTGTTGCTTCTTGTTCCGTGATATACATCTTGCACTCAAAACTTCCGTGATCTACAATTCCACCGCGGACTCCTTGAACTCGCAAGCTTCACTCTACCCACACGGATCACAAATGTTTCAAAGTATTTGTTGCTGCCTTCCATCCCCACTAACTTTTTGTCCTTTGTAATATACATTAACTATTCTCTTACTAATGACAACTGAACACAGTCGTACGAAAAAATTGGCACCTGGTCCTCCGCTATATACAAATTGACTACCGTTTAGTCTCCTTTCTATGATTGCGGGTTCTAGCATTGGAAGGATGACATATCTTCATCTCCATCTATATATTCCCATGACGAATCTGACCGACCGCTGTTCCTTTCCATACATATCCAATTTTATGGTCGCGGTTGCTGGGTTGGCGCTTTCGAACTCTGCTGCTTCTTGTTCCGTGATATACATCTTGCACTCAAAACTTCTGTGATCTACAATTCCACCACGAACTCTTCGAACTCCCAAGCTTCACTCTACCACGATTCAAAAATGTTTTGAAGTATCTTTCTCTTCCTTCCATCCCCACTAACCTCCCATCCTTCCTAATATACACTAATTATGCTCTTACTAGTGACAACTGAACACATTGGTACAAAACAATTGGCACTCGGTCCTCCGCTATATACAAATTAACTACCGTTTAGTCTCCTTTCTATGATCATGGGTTCCAGAGTTGGCGGGATGACATATCTTCATCCCCATCTATATCTTCACATGACGAACCCAACCAACCGTTTTTCCTTTCCATACTTAGCCAATTTTCTGGCCGCGGTTGCCAGGTTGGCGCTTTTGAACTTTGCTGCTTCTTGTTCCGTGATATACATCTTGCACTCAAAACTTCTGTGATATACAATTTCACCGCAGAATCCTTGAACTCACAAGCTTCACTCTACCATGGTTCACAAATGTTTCAAATTATCTGTCGCTACCTTCCATCACCACTAACTTACCATCCTTCCTAATATACATTAATTATGCTCTTACTAGTGACAACTGAACACACTGGTACAAAACAATTGGCACCCGATCCTCTGCTATATACAAATTGACTACCGGATTTCGACATCATCCCCTCTTCCTTGTTACATATTATGCATTCAAATGTTCTGAGCGATACAATTTGACCATCGGGGCCTCACGTCTTATGGGGAGACCTTGTCACCCTATTTTGGATCCTCGTGTTGGTAGATTGACGAAATATCCAATTCCTAGTCACTGTTTCATGTTCCGTCCATCCTCGTACTTCTTTCCAAATATTCAACACCAAAGGTTTAATACTAAAACGCCATCATGCAACAACCGTAAGGATCATCATTAATAAGAATAAGTCTTGAGGACTAACCATCCCTACGAACTTGTCAAGAAACATGCAAATAAGATCTTGCCAGCTAATGGAAAAGCTATTACAAATTTCAATATATTAGTGAAAACAAGTCTGGGCCAACGTTTCCCTATTCCATACTTGGACACTTTTACGATTGCGGGTTCCCGGATTGACGGCCTAAAAATTGTGTTTGGAATCTTCCACAACTTGCAAACAGTGCCCAGAGTTCCATGATATACAATTTGTCCGCTGGAATGCCCCGTCACAAGCCCAGCCGTGCACCGTACCTTTCAATACCTAGCCCCAAGTTGGTTGTATCTCCATGACATTGTACATTTACTGTGTATCGAGTCCACCCTTCCGTTTTTTTGATTGCGAGTTCCCAGGATGGTGGCCTCAGGATTGTGTTTCCAATGTTCCATGACTAGAAAACAATACCCGGAGTTTCGCGATATACAATTTGTCTGCAGGAATGCATCATCATGCCCTCTTCCATGTTACACGTTTTGCGGTCAACACTCCCGAGAGATACAATTTGACCCTCGATCCCTCACCTCTGCTGGTTGTATCTTGTAGCCCTATTTCAAAGTGTAACCAACCACTTTCTATAATTAGCCATTTCTTACTTGCTGTTCCTTGCCCCCGCCACCTTCCCACTTCTCTTTGAAAATGAAATTGGCAAGATTTAATGCTAACACTTTGTTGTGCATGAACTTTAAACATGTCATTAATGATCGAAAGGGTCTGCCGTATACATATTGACCGTTAGACTCCCATATCATCCCCTCTTCCGTGGTACACATTTTTCATTCAAGTTCCGAGACATACAATTTGACCTTCGGGAAGTCACGTCTCCTGGGGAGCCATTGTCACCCTAATTCTAAATCCTGTCCGACGGCTTTCCACACTTGCCCATTTCATGGAATCTTTTTTGCGGTTCCTTGGGTTGGTGGGTTCACAAAATCTCCAATTCTTAGGCACTATTTACTGTGCCCGACCAAGGTTTAATGCTACTAGTTCATCATGCAACAACCATACAGAGTGCCATTAAAAAGAAAAAACATCGACGAGACAATGAAATTTAATTAAAGCTTGAATCCCCGAATTTAAATTGATTTATCTTCTCTTATTTTCTCTTTTCTGCCTAGACACATGCAGAAAATATCTTGCCACGCAATGCAATATATATTACAAGTTTCAATATATTACCTCCATTGTTCCGTGTCCTACAAACATTACCCGAACTTCCGCGATATACAAATTTCCCTCTGGACTGTCCTGTCATACCCTCTTCAGTGTTATGCATAGTTTTACCTTGAAACCCTATTTTGAAGCTCGTCTGACCGCTTTCGATAATTAGACACTCCTTAACTGCTTTTTCCCGTCCCCACGACCTTCGTACTTCTTTCTTAATATGCAATTAGTAACCTTTCATGCTAATAGCTCACCATGCAGGAACTGTCAACATTGTCATTAATGAGCGAAACGTTTGAGGAGATGTCCCATTAATACGCATTAAACCAAGATTTGCGGAGAGTTATATTGTCCCTTCCAATTGTTCATCTCAAACACGGGTCATCACGTTGGCCCGTTCAAGAAATATCGAATGCTTAATAGCTCATTGTCGTATCCGCCATGTTTGCACTTCTATGTGTGCAATTACTAGTCTCTAATGCTAACAACACATCATGCAACAACCATCGAAATGGTCATTAATGAGCAAAAGTCTCGAGGAGATCTTCATTTCATATGCATTGTACCAAGATTTGCACAACGTTATATTATCCCTTCCAACTCTTCATTTCAATCATCGTCTGGAGCAAACAAACGTTCTTGTAAACTTATGGCAGCAAGTCGACAACAATTTTGTGGAGATACAGTGAATATCTTCGGACGTCAGGACGTCAGGACCATAACTTCCAGTGGTCTAGGGCATACTGTTACTATTCATCCCGTTCCACCCAGAATGAAGTGATTTGGACCTCTGGAATCGCTTGTGCAGGCTGCGCCCCTGAGGTTTTTGACTGTAAGGAGGTGGTCTCTTGGTGCGCTGAAAAATATATTTCAAGCCAAATAATTATTCCACTGCGCGACCATTCTCTTGTTTCTTTGTCACCTCAGGTCTTCTGCAAGATGTTAAAATTGTCGGAGCCACCATTGACTTTCAGAGGACAAGACTGCAAGCAGTTCCTAGAAAAACATGACAATGGGTTGGACATCTTAGTTGAGTTCCACGAAGACCCGACAATAGTTTCTGAGGATACTACAAATTTGTAGGTAAGTTCCTTTAGAAATCCATTCTGGAAAATTGCTTGGCTGTTTACAAGAATAACGGGACAGGAATCCACGACAAGCATTTCTCGTATAGTTATTTATATTTTGTACTTCACAATCAAGAAAAAATTCATTTTCGATTGGGGGAAGCTAATTTCCATTGAAATTTGTTCCCAGCTGTCACGATTCAAAGAATCAATTTTTTCTTATATGTCATCCTNCTGCAAGATGTTAAAATTGTCGGAGCCACCATTGACTTTCAGAGGACAAGACTGCAAGCAGTTCCTAGAAAAACATGACAATGGGTTGGACATCTTAGCTGAGTTCCACGAAGACCCGACAATAGTTTCTGAAGATACTACAAAGTTGTAGGTAAGTTCCTTTAGAAATCCATTCTGGAAAATTGTTTGGCTGTTTACAAGAATAACGGGATAGGAATCCACGACAAGCATTTCTCGTATAGTTATTTATATTTTGTACTTCACAATCAAGAAAAAATTCATTTTCAATTGGGGGAAGCTAATTTCCATTGAAATCTGTTCCCAGCTGTCACGATTCAAAGAATCAATTTTTTCTTATATGTCATCCTACTTGATTTTCACAATAATGCATTTCTGTCCGTTTCCAAAGCTGTCTCTTTCCAAGAAAGTAAACTGTGGATTCGACCCAGTAACATTCTGGTACTAGGCCCTGTGGAGGCACAAGTCCTCCTATTGTTTTTATGAAGTTTTTAATGACTTTGTCTCAGTTTTCAAATATTTATTGTTAGGGAAGGATGCTCACTGAATGTCTGGCCAGGCAACCAAGTTTTTGAACAGGAAGGGGACACTTGAAAAAAATCAAAATCACGGTGTACTAATGGTCTTTGGCTCCAAGGAAAATCCTACTTTCCTTCCATGCCACATCATGGACAAGATGTTTGTTACAAAAATAACAAGGCAATACAACCACTGGTTTCATTTTTTCCATGACAAGAAAAAAAAATAGTTCATTCCTCTGCCCTGGAAATTCGGGGACTTTGTGTGCAGAAACATCAACAAGATTGACGAATTTGTAGGCAATTTCAAGAACTTGAACCTAACATATGCTGAAATCCTAAAAGGGTTCGACCCTAATGGGATTTTTTGTGAACATTTACTAGTAGTTGGCTTTAGCATCTCTTTTATCCATAGATGACCGACTAAAGACAAATACAGTGATGACAATAATCTTGCTTCTGGCGATTGCGACGTAGAGACAATGCAAAGCGCGACTGAATTGTACAAACAACAAGGAAAAGTATCCGGTGAGAAGAGTGTCCATTCCCCCGCCATCACTCCCAAGAGCATGACATGACAGAGCATCGCTTTAACGACCCACCCCAGTAAGAAAGCAACCCATAAATATTCAAACGAAGGAGGAGATAAGAACCCTCCTCGCACAAAAATTGATAGTTCTCACAAAGTTCCCCTGATGAAGAAGAGAAACAACATTGAAGGACAGGAGGATGAACCCGAAATTGAAAGTGAACATATGCAACTTGAAATTGAAACTGAACACATGCACAAAGTTGACTCATCCGCAGACGGGATGCACCATAGTTACGCAATGGAAATAGCTGAGACTGACATTTTTGACGAATATGAATCATTTGTATTCCAAAGCGCTGTTTTTGACAGCCAATCTAAAAATATGGTCATTGAAAAGAGAGATGTAACAAATAAGAAAGGAAGATCTCGTACATAAATTAACTTTAGGAAAATGCGGCCATCCCAAATCTCCCTATTTCACTGCGTAACCGGTGATGCACTTGATGATTCCATTGTAGGAATTGAAGCGAAGAATGACAGACTAAAAGACCGCGTCAAGGAATTTGAGGAGGCTTTCATTGCTACCCTAGGGTTTGCTAGTCCTTTAGCAAAAACCGTTCCTGCTACCCCTGCAACCAAGTTAAAAGTATCCTCCAACCTCCTCGCATCGTGTAGAGCCCTTGTAGAGAATAAAATCAAGAAAAGAATGCAGCTAGTTATCGAAGCCTGGGAAACATCACAAAATATAACTTCCTTTAGAAATAGGGAAAATGATTTGCACGAACATTTGCAGACGAATTTAAAAAATGGTCAACATTTCTATGAACAGATGCTAACCCCTTTTTCCAACCATGCCATCAACAACTCGGATCTGAAAAGAAGACAAGAGGATCTCCCCTCCCCAAAGAGGATAAAAAAATTAAAAGCATGTTGGCAAAAGAAAGTTAAGAACCTGTAGCACATTGTCGAATCATGTGAACAAGCCATATCAGAAAAAGAAGAATTATTCAGAAACCTGACCCAAATAGACATAGCCGGAAGTACCAACAAGGTTCAAGACCCAAACTTAGTCCTCAAATCCTTGTCAATGACCAAAGAAGCCTTTGATGAACAACTTGATATTTTAAAGGGGTTGTCTTTAGAAATTTTTTATGTCATCCTTGAATTTCATGTAGATGATCTTGAGAATTGGCTACTGGACTATGCAACACACAATGAAGAAATTGAACGAGCTCTGCATAGTATTTCTATGGATCTAAGGAAATTAGAAAACAAGATTTTCAACAGTGAAATCCAGGATGAAATCAACATGACCCCCATGAGAAGCTACATTGAAGAATGGTTCCAACGGAGAATGGACAACCTCATCGAGGAAGGGCAACAACCGGTTGGCACGATTTCAACGACTGTGGATGACAACAACAAAAACACATCTACTTCATAGTAAGTCTATACTGATGTCATCTTGTTTTCTTTATCAATCTAGTTATTCTACCTCTTTAAATAAAAATCTCTATCCAAAGGCTCATAACTCCCAATTTCTTCTTTTCAGGTCTTCCTCTCTACCGTCGCACAATTCTTCTTTCTACAGTCCTAATTCTTGTACTTATTTCTTTTTATGGTCTGTTGGAGCCCCAATGTCAGTCTATATGAAAAATGCATTTAAATTTTCAGAAATATGGAACAAATTCCAAAAATATGTAACATACATTATTAATTTTGATAAATTTCAACGAAAACTATGCTGGATGTCAGGAAATTGTGTTTGTTATATTTTAATGTTTAATGTGTGTGTTTCCTGTTCCTTTTTTCATA
>JASDQU011440357.1:0-23796 GCA_032191745.1 Picea mariana | reverse complement strand
TGGCTAACTGTACCAACCATGGCTTGGTAGGTTTATGTGGTTGTAGTTTACACTTATCAATAGTCTTAGAGGATATATAAATCAAATTTGAAGTAGGGTCAATTAGAATAGACACTAGATGATCGGAAATCATACCTTCTATTTCCACCACTGAAGCTTGGTGGTCAGCTTGGTTATTATCCAAGGCTACATAAATTTGCAGCACACTTCTGGCCACATCATTGACGGTAGTAGCTTCCTGGATGCTGTAAATTCTCCGACTATTCTATTGTCGATGTCGACAGTCTCTCAGTAGATGTTGTTCTCCGCAACCCCAACATTTCAAAGGTTCTCTCTTTGGGTTATCATCCTTCACTGGTACAGATCCAAAAGTTTTATTTCCGCCCAAGGAGGGAAAGTTCTACTGGTGTACACTCTGGGCTGGGAAACTCATCCTTGAGTTCTTCTTATAGTTCTTAAATCTTGGGGATTTAATCCCATTTCTATGAAATCCCGAACTATTCTTTGATTTCCAACCTTCGCGAGGTTCTGTCCGATGTCCAAACTATTCATGACAATATCTTGCCTTTCAGATAGTGCCTTCTAGGGTCTTTGGCTCATCAAATTCAATCTTGTTCCGATAGTCCTTAGGTAGTCCACTGATGAAACATTGCACCTTTGCCTTTTTTGATTTTATATAAGGTACATACCTCAACAACTCAAGGAATCTACTGACATATTCCTCTATAGTGAGTTGCCCCAATTTGAGTTCATAGAATTCTTTAGTCTTTTTGTCGAAATATTTTTCCGACAGATACTTATTCTGGAAGTATTTCTTAAACCGTTCCCAAGATAGGTCGTCTTCGCGAACCTCTTTCACATTCTTAAGGTCTTCCCACCAAATGGAAGCCGTTCCGTTCAATTTTAAGGTTGCCACTCGGGCCTTCAAATTTTCTGAGAAGTCATGGACTCTGAAATACTTCTTTAGTCCAAGCAGCCAGGCCTCTGCTTCCTCTCCCTTCTTTATTTCACCGTCGAAGGNCTTCTTGAATTCTTCGAATTTATGACCCTTGGAAAGCTTTCACTTCTTCTGTCTTCTTTGGGAATAAGAACTAGTTCTGCTGCTAGAAGAGCCCTCCAAACCGCTAGCTTCCTTCCCAGAGGGATCGTCCGCCGCTGGTCCTTTACCTCTCGGATGGACCTTTTTAGAGGTGATCCTCTCAGTGTGGCCACTAATATGACCATGTTTCTATACCTCAAGTTCATGCTGCATTTTTCTTTGTAGGTTGGATAAGCTCTACAGTAAAACTGCATTAATTTATGTTTTCTTCTCTTGTTCTTTCATCATCCTCTCATTGTCAGCTTTGCAGCTTTGTAATTCGACCATGAGACACCTCACAGTCTCAGCTAGATTTGAAGGGGTCCCTACCACCCTCCTTTCATCAGACTCTTCGTATCTATTGCGGGAGCCTTCCCCCACTTCATGGTGAGTCACCATTCTCTACGTCTGCAATTTTCTGCGGTTGATCTTTCGCTTTGTGTGCAAAATAAAAATGTTGGTTGTTAGTCAATATTTATATTTATTTATAACCAGTACATAATTCATATTTTTCACATGCACACACACAATAGGAGTTTTTCATTCTTAACTTCGACTTTTGATTAAGAAGGTTAAGATAGGGGGTTACTCCTTTTAGGAGTGTTTTCGAGCAGAGATCCTGCACAACTCGTTCATGAGCCCAAGCAGGCCAAGTGTTGTAACCATGCTCTGATACCAATTTTTAACACACCCACCATGGGGCTAGAATATTTTTGGCTTTTCCTTCTTTTCTCTGAGGAACAGAGTTCCCGCATTCCTACGAGGTTCTAGCGTAAGCTAGGTCCTCCAATCGGGACCTTCACCACACCAGTTTGTTGGTACTTTTGTTGAGGATCCATCTTGTACAACTCACGCACCAAGCATAGAATTGACTCCCATGTGTCCATCGGTTGTGACCCCGGGCTAAGCCAAGAGGTTCCTTTCGCATTTCGGGACTTCGGGAACCGGGAGTTCGAAATGCTAGGGAGTCGAGTTCTTCGACTCTTCAAACCCTGAAACCTGAAATCCTATTCACACCAAACTACTTCGAGATGTCACCTATCGGGACTACGCGTACCAGGATTTCGCAATGTGCGATGACAAGAGGTCTCGCATCTGGGTTTCCCGGGAGCCAAAACTCTGAAGTTCATATATATACTCTAAGCTCGTTTCGGGGTTTCACGAGTCGAGATTTCGGGACTGACGGGTACAAGAGAACTTACCTGTAGATATCCCAAGTGTTGAAACGTCGAAACGTCAGAACTTATCCATGCTATACTTATTTCGGGGTTTCATACTTCAGGGTTTCGCGACTGGCGAGTACAAGGGATCTTACCCTTAGATATCTCGAGTACCGAAACACCAATACACCATAACTCATCTGCGCTATTGTCATTTTGGGGTTTCATCCATCGAGATTTCATGATATGCGAGAACAGGAGGTCTCGCACCTGGGTTTCCTAGGAGCCGAAACTCTGAAACACCGAACTCCAAATATACTATACTATTTCGGGATTTCACAAGTCGAGATTTCGGGACTTGCGAGTGCAAGGGAACTCGCCCTTGGGTATTCCGGGTACCGAAACATCGAAACGCTGAATCTATATGCGCTAAGCAATTTCGAGAATTCACAAACCAGGTTTTCGGGACATGCGACGATAGGAGGTCTTGCACCTAGGTTTCCCGGGAACCGAAACTCCGAAATACCAAACTCCAAACATGCTCCACTATTAGGGTCGGGCTTTCAAGACTAGTGAATACTTGGGGCCTGCACTTAGGTATCCCAGGTGCCGAAATACCGAAGTATATTAACCTCTCCACACTCTATCTTTTCGAGATTTAGCTACACGCTATCATTTCGAGATTTCGCGATCCGAGGTTTCGGGACTTGCAAGTACAAGGAAACTCACACTTGGGTACCCCGGGTGCCAAAACACCAAAATATCCTAACCCATCCACCCGCTATTATTTCGGGATTTCGCGAGTTGGGGTTTCGGGACTTGCGAGTACAAGGGAACTCGCACTTAGGTACCCCGGGTACCGAAATACCGAAATGTCGAAGTCTAAGAGGACCATTCTCTCTCATGCAAGGTTTCAAGACTTGTGCCATGAAATCCTCCAGTAGATCCTTGTATAATTTTCAAAAAGGGTGTCCCTGTGGGGAGATCTATCCAGGGCATTACTTGGGACAATTAAGGGAATAAATTTCCCGAGAACAGACTTGAAAACTGAATCCGTTCAAAATATATATGCGTGTGTGTGTGTGTATATATATATATATATATATAAGCCATAGGTGGTCTTTCCAACATAAGTATACAGCCACCATTTCTGATCAAAACACCATATAGATAGTCTTATACTGTTATATTTACGTAGACCATAGGTGGTCTTCCCAGCATAAGCATGCAGTCAATATATATATATATATGGTCTTTCCAACATAAGTATACAACCGCCATTTCTGATCAAAACACCATACAGATAGTCTTATACTAAAACCATTCATAATTGCACAAACCATGAACATACATGTCAGAATATTAATTTCAAGATATGAGATATAACACTTATCGGAAAAACACCAGGTTTAATGCAACTGCTGAGAGGGGTACTTGTTTCCACCCAACTGTAGGCTCAGTGATTCCGAATGGATTTACCACTAGCCACCCCCGAGCTTAGACCACGATGTTGTGAGACTGAGTCTCTGTTCGTCAGAAGTCGAGAACGAAGGTTACTCTCCTTCTTCTCTACTTATCAATCACTCTATATATTTTTCTAGAGTCCTTCTGATTTCTCCCCTCTTGCGATCTTCATCGTGACTGCCCCCTCCCACACCTATTTCCTGCCTTTTCTTGTCCGGCAAGGTTGCGTGTGGCATGAAATTCCCCGCGGTGGTCAGGTCTGACGCTTCCACGGATGGGCAATTCACCCCCATCCCTCATTAACTCATGAGGAGCATCTTCACCTACCAACCTAGCGAGTAATTCATTTCAGGGCTAGTGAGCCGCTCTTGATCTTCAAGCCAGTGAAGACCAAATACAGTATTGGTTTCGGTGGAAGTTAACGCCACCATTCCAGGTGCCTTCCACCACCTTATCATCCATCGTGGTCTCTTTTCAACACATCTCTCTCCCAGCAGTCCTGCAACATATATTCATAACATTATTTACATTCGTCGACCTTTTATACTAAGGTCCATTCAAAATTACACATTCACATCTTTGAGTCTGCCATAGTTCTTGGCCAGTATAGTTATTTTTACACTGGGGGAAACAGAGTGTTACAATGAATAGGTCACATGCATACGCGAACTGTATGTGTACCAGACCGCATATATGTGGTAAAAAGCCTTGGGAAAAGGGATATGCATATGACTTGCAGCATGGTATGATGGTATAACTCTGTGTTGCAGGGTCTGGCATGGTGTTTTGCAGGGTCTAACATGTTTGTTGTGGGTTTTCATGATTACATGTTGCCATACATAATTGTTGTATCTATGGTGGGGATATATGGTTGAGTGTTGAAATACTATCTTAAATGCATGATTGGTGTTGACCCTTGACCATGTTTTGTGGAAACGTTCATCATGTTTCACCAATTTTGGGACTTCGATAGGCTAGTCGAAGACGGAGTGCCAGGCAAAGCGGAGATCATAGTATCTCGCCCCCTTTTGCAGGCCTTTTGGGTTTAGATTTTATGTAATGGGTATGGGATGTCAGCCCATGGGTTTACCCATGCTTAGGCCTCTGATGTAATGTATAAATAAGTAGCTAGGTGATGTGAGAAGTAGTGACTAGATCTAGTAGATCAGACGTATGTGGTGCTAAATGTTGTATTGTGATAAGTGCAAGTGATGTAAACGGTTGGATATATGTGATTGAGTTAGCTTTGTGCATATTGTGTATTGAGAACTTGCAGGGCTAAGTGAAAGTGATTGCAAGAAAGGCTATGTGTTGTGCCAAGCTTGGGGAAGGAGGATCTAGTGAGGTGTGCACATATCTCATGTCCTATGTGGAGTTGGTTTTGATGCTCTTTGCATGTAAGGAGATTGACAGAAGATAATAAAGAAGATGAAGAGTTGGTGGATGTAGCCCCGCATTGGGGGTGAACCATGTATATCCTGTGTTATGGTTTCTTTGTGTGATTGATGTGATTTATGCTTAGTTTTGTCATATTTATGTATGTTAGATGGATCAGATATAGTAGCTTAGTGCTTAGTAATGTGAATGAATGCCAGATATGCTCTATTTCTATGTGCTAAGGGATTGGATGTGTTAGATCTTATTGAATATGGCACTGTTATGTAATTAGGGTTTTACCTGCAATGTGAATAAGGGTTAAATGCTAATGGATGTTAACTGCTAAGTGCTCTGTTAAGTACTGTGATCACAGATCTGTGTCCCAGCTAGATTGTAGACACTTGATTGCTACAACCCCCCCTACCTCTACCTCGGTTGATACTTCATATGCTTCGCAGGTGTTACCGAAAGGGTCGGTAATTAGGGTTTTGTTGGTGCGTTGTTGAAGCATTGAACCCTGGGTCTACCCCTGTGCCAAAAAATGGTTCTGTTGTCGGGGCCTGAAACTATGATTGTTGGGAACTAAAGAAAAGAGAAATCTCTATGCATATATCTGTTGTTGTTATGCATAGTATTCTACTTGACATGTGAATCTCTATGCTAAGAAGAGAAGGCTGATCTAAAGAAAACAGGTAAGAGCTTAAATCTTTGTGCTCTGGTAAAGGTAAGATAAGTGAAAATTTTTGCTTCGAAAGAATGGATCTAGGTATGTTTAATAGATTTCGTCCTAGTCTGAAAACTAGGGCACAACTCGAAGAAAGAAGATATGATATGAATAGATCTGATAGAAATAGTGAAAGATATATTATTCCTATGCATAGAAAGAATTGTTGGACTAACAAGTGGATGCAGGATCCTAGAAATAATTTTTTGCAGGTCCATCACTATGATCCCAGTGCTCATTACAGGAAATGTTGGGTATCGTTTAAGAGGAGAGGATTGACTCTTTGTTATAGTTGTAGAAGACCAAGACATCTTGCTAAGGAATTCCCTCTTAGAGGTCCTATTTTCCTTTTCTGTAAAGCTAGTGGACATGAAGTTTTGGATTGCCCTAGAATGATTGCTAAAGTTGAGAAGATGAACACGAGACAAGAAAACCTTGAGGAAGGTCAAGAGACTAAGAATATGCTAAAGAACCAGAAAGAATTAGAGGCTATACTATTGTAGATGAAAGAAACACTGAGTGATCATAGAGACATCAGTTTATCAGAGATCTTAAACGAGAAAGAGTGCATAGAAACAAGAATAGGAGACTTTGATATAGATTGTGTATTGGATGCAGAAACATAGGTGAACATTATGACAAAAAGTACTTGGGAAATCTTAGGAAAGCCTACTATGGTTCCTTCACTGGGAGGAATAGGATCGTTTAAAGGAAATATAATAACCCTATGTGGAAGATTTGCCCATGTACCTATGATTTCTCATGGAGCATCGACAAAAGAAGAATTCAAGGTCATTAAGTTTTTTGAGAACAACGCCCCCTTTGCTCTTTTGCTAGGAAAGACCTGGGTTGAGAAAGATCAGATCTAAAGGAAAGAAGAAGAGGAAGCTCTAAAACTGAAAAAGAAAGAATTAAGGGATTTCATGGCTAGGAGAATAGTGCGCTTAATAGAAGAACAGGAGGACAAATCGAAAGAACTGAGGGCCAGAGACCTAGTTGTCGAAGTTGAAAGAACGCAAAAAGACTTAGAGATCTTATCCATACAAAAGAGTAGAGCATCTACTCTAGAAACAATAAGAGAAGAAGTATTACCCTCAAACCATGTGAAATACCCTCAGTTGTGCAAAGTGACTATGCCAAGAGGAGATAAGAACAAGAATGGAAAGAGGAATCCAGAGACGTAGATCACAGGAAAGAAAGATAGAAAGCTCAGTAAGAAGAAAGCAAAGCTAGAAAAATTGCAAGAGGTTCCAGAAAGGACTTTAGAGAAGGAATACTTGCAGAACTTGAACCTTGCCGAAATAGCAGAACAACGCAAATTGACACTTCGCCATGGCAGAGCGATATGACCATTGGAGGCGTCCCGACCAATAGAATGATGCTCTAGAACGGCTAGAAACGCAGTTATTTCCAGAACATCCCCCATTGGACCGTTGAGACCACTCCATAATGGATGGAATTGCATCGATTGAGGCGTTCCTACCCATTAGAATAACCCATTACGATGTTATCTATTTAACCCGTCGAATGTCTTACCATGGAAAACTTTTCCAATTGTGATTATTCGAACCCATAGAGAGCTGACTATTACCATACAGTGCTTATTGAGACCTCACCATCCATTCTGCTACCTTGATTATTTGTTCACTAACCCAAGATATAAGATCTTGAGTGTGTATGTCGGGTGACTTTAGCACAATAGAGAAATCCATCAAAGATATTCTCATAGACCTCATGGATGAGAAGGTCATGTCCGCAGGAGAACAAGCTTCTTCGACAAGAGGAGTGCAAGCATCCCCATCGACTGCACGTCGATCTGGGCCCTCCCAAACTACAACAGAGAAATGAACCAAGAATAGTGATGACTTGGTGAATGTGAAGCTCATCCCACCAATCCTGCCTGACTACATCCCGTCTCTAGTTGGCGTGGTGAGTTGTGATAGCGTCCTGAGGGACTTCGAATACATAGTGATCACCGCGTACCTCTCGAAGGGGATACGCGCAGTAGGACTACAATTGGAGAGGATTTTAATGCTTAATATCAGTGAATTCAACTTGGGAGATCACAAAAACTATGGAATGCTTGCACCACACAAGTATTTGACTAAGACAGTGTGGAAGAAGTCAAAGATAATCCCCCATTCATGGACCATGGACATTGAAAGATCGACCATACTCAATGTAATGAAGTTACCACAATTCGGTAGACATCAAGAGGTTAATGTGTGTGTTAAAATCTTGTTTTCATGCTTCCATGATAGTTACTTATGGTTGGATAGGCGCATCACAATAGATATGATGTCGATCCACCGGATCACCAGATTGAGCATGCAAGGACCAAAACAATAAGACGTTTACCCAGGGAAGGTTGCAAATAGCGCCCTGGAACAGACAATAAAAGACACCTATGGCGATGTGGAGAAAGGGAAGAGGGGCTATAAGCTATCCTCCATCCAAAATGGTGCAGTATGCCTAGATTTCCAGTTGATCGTTGGTAAGCTCGTCAGGAAGAATAGGCCAACACAAGTCACTGGGTTTGCCGTCGACCTCGCTGGAAAATGCGTTGAAGGGATGCAAATGAATTGAGTGAGCTACCTCATCAACCAGTTAGAGAAAGACTATCATGAATCTCAAGATCAGGGCTATGAGTTCCATTTTATTTGGTTGTTGATTCACATTGCCTTCATTTCTTGGGAGATGCCAGAAGGAGCGACCTTCCCTAGAATTGAGTCATCTGAACCACTAGCTGCGAAGTTCACTATGCTATGGTATTCAAGCGACATGAAAAAATAATGGCAGTCAAATGTAGTGTTCCACACCTATTATTTGTAGGTAAAGAGGGCCATTGAATCCTTCCCTCACATGACGTCAAAAAAAATTCATAGGTTTATGCCAATCGTGAAGTTACGTGCAGACAGGCACTTCATCTATATCACTGTGCGCGGAGACGAACACAAAAAAGAGCTCCAGTCCTATTACAAACTCACCAAGGAAGATATGGAGGAAACAACAAAGGAATGGCCTGCAAAATTCCTCATACCATTCAAACAGACAGAACTATATAACCCTGACCTCATCACAAGTCCTGTAGTCACTCATGAAGAATGTGATGCACCCAGCAGCAGCACGAAGAAAAAAAAGGAAGAGGTACAAGAATTAAGCAGTGCATCAAAGGAAACTACACCAGATTCACCCGAAGGAGGAGGAGGTGGCGAAGTAGAAAAAGAACAAGATGAAGGGGGAGAATACAAGCAGAAGTAGCATGAAGTAACATCGCCTAAAGATCCCCTTCTAGAAGCAAAAACATCCAAGAAAATAAAGGGTTCCCCGATGAAACCTTCATCATGGAAGAAGTCAAAAGCCAATAAACCTCCATTACACACTGTGCTCATAGTGGATGATATTGACCTCATCATCATCGCTATATCAGATACCTCAGAGGACATTTTGCAGCGAAGCGAAGCCAAACAGGAGACAATGTTTGACAGGATCGAGGCAGAGCTCAAAGGGGTATAGCAGGCTCTTTATTTGAGCCACACAGTGTCTACTGCGTTGTTGTTAGCAAGGGACATATAAGTAGGAGATGAGCCTGCCCATCTACGCAAACTTGATTGAGGCTCACCTTCATCGGGTCCAGAAGGAAAAGGAGCAGGCCACAAAGGCATTAAAGAAAGAAAAAGAAGAATCCCTAGAACAACATCGAATTGCGTAGCAAGAGAAAGATGACCTCCAGGCAAAGTTTGAAGAGGATAAAGCACAGATCCAAAAGGAAAAAGAACAAATTCTCATAGAGCAGATGGGATTCAAGGAGGCAGTCACCAGAGTAGTTCACTCTATGTTGGGCCTCGCACATATAGAAGAAGACACAGTGGATAGCCACATAGGGAAGCTCATTGAAGCCATTCAGCATCTCCAAGCTCGAATAGTAAAATTGGAACTACAAGCCGTGTCAAGCACTCTAAAGGAAGTGCGAGATCAAAGAGAAGAACTACCTGGAGCGCAGTTGAGAGAATCAAGGAATTGGCCTTGGAATGAAAGAAACTCAGCAGTCGAAGTGCACAGACCTATGAGCGCCTTACAGAGGAACCTAAACTAAGGACATTGGAGTCACATCTCCATGAGGCAAAGAAACAAGAAGAAACAGTACAATCACAGTTGAAGCCACTATCAGCGGTTGAGAGGATGAAAAGGTCCCAGGAACAATGCACCATTCAGCAACAGGTCCATGCCATCTAGAGTAAAGTCATGGAAATGACTCAGAGGCTCCAGCAAGTGCAAGATGAAGCTTGCACAATTTTTGAGGAGATTGAAGGACAAGGTGCACAACTAGAACAAGTAGTCACCACAGTAGAACAACGCTTGGAAGGACCAGTGACTAAGAAAGTTATTCAAGAGTTCCCTGAGTAGGAGGCTCTGGAGAAGAAGTAGGTTGAGGCAGCTTGAGCTAAGCTTAAGGCCTTCGAGAAAGAGTTACCCAGATCAGAGTGACTCGAGATGAGTCACATGTAAGTGTTGGGGGTCTATTGGCCCTTAACCAGGTTTTGTGGAAATGTTGGTCATGTTTGACCAATTTTGGGACTTCGATAGGTTGGTCAAAGATGGAGTGCCAGGCAAAGCGGAGATCGCGGGATCTCTCCCCC
Organism: Picea mariana; assembly: GCA_032191745.1. Taxonomy (NCBI): domain Eukaryota; kingdom Viridiplantae; phylum Streptophyta; class Pinopsida; order Pinales; family Pinaceae; genus Picea; species Picea mariana. The sequence continues at coordinate 13,353 of JASDQU011440357.1, read as the reverse complement.
CTTTGCGGGATTTTTGGATTTAGGGTTTATGTAAAGGGTATGGGATGTCGACCCATGGGTTTACCCATGCTTAGGCCTCTTTTGTAATGTATAAATAAGTATCTAAGTTCTGTGAAAAGTAGTGACTAGATCTAGTAGATCAAAAGTATGCGGTGCTAAGTGTTGTATTGTGCTAAGTGCAAGTGATGTAAATGGTTGGATCTATGTGATTGAGTTAGCTATGTTCATATTGTGTGTTGAGAACTTGCAGGGCTAAGTGCAAGTGATTGTAAGAAAGGCTCTGTGTTGTGCCAAGATCGAGGAAGGAGTATTTGGCTAGATTCGCGCAGATCTCCTTTCCTATGCGGAGTTGGTTTTGATGCTCTGTGCATGTAAGGATATTGACAGAAGATAATAAAGAAGATGAAGAGTTGGTGGACGTAGCTCCGCGTTGGGGGTGAACCACGTATATCATGTGTTATGGTTTCTTTGTGTGATTGATGTGATTTATGCTTGTGTTGTCATCGTTATGTATGTTAGATGCATCAGATATAGTAGCTTAGTGATTAGTAATGTGAATGAATGCTAGATCTGCTCTATTTCTATGTGCTAAGTGCTTGGATGTGTTAGATCTTGTTGAATAATGCATTTTTCTGTAATTAGGGTTTTACCTGCGATGTAAATAAGGGTTAAATGCTAATGAATGTTAACTGCTAAGTGCTTTGTTAAGTACTATGATCACGGATCTGTGTCCCAGCTAGATTGTAGACACTTGAGTCTTGCAAACCCCCCTGCCTCTACCTCAAGTGACACTTCATCTACTTCGCAGGTGTTGCCGAAAGGGCCGGTAGTTAGGGTTTTGTCGGTGCGTTGTTGAAGCGTTGAACCCTGGGTCTTCCCATGTGCCAACAATTGGTACACTTTTGGTACATTGTTAGAGGCACCTACTAGCAATATGATTGGCACATGTTTTGTGGTGGATATGGCATACATGTATGTGGACATTTATTGATTGTAGTTCATCTTGTTGTGGTATTGTTGCATGGTTGATGCACTTGCTTGGTACAAGTGGTGATACATGTTTGGTGCACTTGTTGATGTATGGATGATATACTTGAGACACTTCAATGATTAAGATACATGATTGTGGGACTTGGTTCTTGGTCAAGTAATATCATGAGTGATATGACACTATTTTGAGGCACATGGTTGGCATGATTGGTAGAGGCATATGGTTGATGCACTCCATTGATGATATATTATGGCATATGATATAACATTTATGTACATGGGTATTGTGCATGGTTGGCACAGGATGTACTTGGTTGATGTTTTTTTCATGATTATCTATTCATTATTGACATATCTTTTGCCTCATGATGTATGGTATGGCACAAGTTTGATGCATGGATAGGTCCAAGGATCATCATAGAAAGAGAAGTTGATCTATGTTTCGGTTGAGCAGTAGCATTTGCAGCAGAAGCATATTGTAGTGGTAGAATATTGTTCATATTGAAAAGAATATAGGTGGAGACATACCCATAGGGGGATTCATTCTTCTTCCCATGATTCCAGGAGGAGAGATTTATCAGATACAAAGATAAATACTTGAAAAAGAGACCTATACTTGGAGAAAGAGAACATAGGCATAGTTCTGGGGGGAGCGATGGTCACAGGGGGAGAATGAGAGATATATCTTCAACATTACATCAGAGTGATACCCCTTGTTCAAAATGGGAGAGATTGTTTAGAGGAAGATCAAAGGAATTCAGGTAGGGAGATCAGCCCCAAGGAGAGTTCAAGTAGGGAGAGAAGCCCCAAGGGGATAATGAACCTTTGCCATTGATGTCAAAGGGAGAGAGATAGTCACATTGATGTGATTGAGATGACTATTGATGTAGAGAAATTCCTTGTATACATGTTTCCATGAATGATTGGTGTTGACATCAATGTTTGTATTTCCATCAATGCCAAAGGGAGAGATTGTTGGATCATGTTGTCATTGATGTCAAAGGAACAATGTATTGTATGTTAAAGGATTGATGTCAAAGGAACAATGTCTTGTCATAGTATATTGATGTAGTGATTGATGGATCATGTATTGTCTTTGATGTAAATGGATTGATGTCAAGTGGAGTCATATTCATATGATGAGATGCAGAGATGAAGATGGACCAATGAGTTGTAGTTGGATTGATGTAAAGATGACTCATTATTGTCTTGACATGGTTGTACAAATGGATGAACTCTAAAGTGGTCCCCTTATGGTGAAATCCCTCATGGGAAGACGCTTTGTGGTGAACTCCAATACAAATGGATGAACTCCAAAGTGGTCCCCTTATGGTGAAATCCCTCATGGGAAGACACTTTGTGGTGAACTCCAAAGTGGTCCCTTTATGGTGAAATCCCTCATGGGAAGACACTTTGTGGTGAACTCCAAAGTGGTCCCCTTATGGTGAAATCCCTCATGGGAAGATGCTTTACGATTGAGTTATCCTAGTATTATGGTTATAGAACTCATGCTTAATTGTGGAATAATGAGATGAAGATTAGTGAATTTGTCAGTGACAAAATCAAAGAGGATTATTTAAATAATAAAGTGAAGTGACAAAGTCAAGGAGGATTATTTAAATAATAAAGTGAAGTGACAAAATCAAAGAGGATTATTTGAATAATAAAGTGAAGTGGAAAAGTCAAGGAGGATTATTTAAATAATAAAGTGACAAATTCAAAGAGGATTATTTAAATATTAAAGTGAAGTGACAAAATCAAAGAGGATTATTTAAATAATAAAGTGAAGTGACAAAGTCAAGGAGGATTATTTAAATAATAAAGTCGATGGAGAAATTTCTAATTATGGAAAGAGGTTATAAGAAGGTTAACCCTAAAATGATGAAAATGGGTTAAGTGGTCAAGTGGCTATTGGATACATGGACAAGTGGAAAATTGGGCAAAGTTGGACATAGGTGACTATGTGGACAAAGTGGTTATGTCGACAAAGTGTCCTAGAAGATGCTTCTAAGGACGTTACTTGGAGAGTATAAATAAGAAGCAAAGGTCTCTTGTCAAAATCATCTCTTGAGCATAGCTTGAAGAGCATAGAAAGGGACTGAAGGAAGGCAGAGCGCGTACAATTGGATGAATTCATGGAGACTTGAGTGTGAGTTGATGTCAGGTTCTTGAAGTCTGAAGCAAGTTCCAGATCTGCATTCCATGGGCTCAGATATTTCATAGAAACTCTGGTATGGTTACATAGTTGTCTTGATGGATATTATTGCTTATTGTATGGTGGATGATTAAGGCATTCTTGGTATGGCTATTGTGATATGGTTATGTTGGTTGATTGATAGAGTGAGAAACACTCTTATGATTTAGTACTGATATGATTTCCATAGTATACTAGTTTCTTATACATGACTAAGCAACATTCATATTGTATGGTTGAGGAGCATGAGTAAGATGTGGGAGAGCATAGATGTGTTGTGATTGGTTATGGTTCAGATGGGACAATGAAAGGAATAAGTAGATGTGACTGAAGTCTGCAAAAGGATATGAGTTTTTCATAGAGAGAAAACCCTAAGGAATATGCAGGCTGTAGTACATACGCGTGTTGCACTACTGACAGGTCACGTACTTGTTGAAAGATTGGTATCTATTGAGGATTGATTCCTCTTCTCAGTTGGTGTTGAGTTGTGTAAGTTGAGTCTTGCATTGTAGAGATGGTGCTCTTGTTGAGTTGTAATTCTATTCAGTTGTTGTTGATAACCCAAGGATTGTAGTCTGTAATAAAAAGAAAATTGTACATACATCTTGTGTTCTTTGTGTTCCTTGTGGTGATGACTTATTGATGATATATGTTACTGATATATGTTCACGTACAACTGATTATAAATGATAGTAATGAGTGTTGAGTAATTGGTGATTTCTAGCTAATAATTTTTGTGAAGGGAATCTTGAAAAAGATACCTACACTTATTCACCCCCCCCTCTCATTATGGTTGGTGTGTCCAACATGTGGGTCATGGGATTCAGGGAGAATTGGTGTGTGTGTGTGTGTGTGTTACACCTCAAAATCACTCACTTCAATAGTGTCGCAAGTGTCATCATTACAAGTGTTGTAAGTGTCGCATTTTGTCTGCAAGTGTTGCTTCTTGACCGCAAGTGTTATAAGTGTTGCTAACATCATACTGCCTTCTTTCCTATGTCATGCCTCCAAAAACATGACATGGACACTTAGGACACCTCAAAGACTAGTTTTTAAGAGGAGGAATCAGTCTATTAGAAGTACAAGCCTTTTTCCACTGAAAGAACCACTCAAAAATAGGTTTTGGAGGGGAGCGCTCCCCTATACACTATCAGGGAGCACTGGCACTCCCTGGCCTTCTTTGGGGGAGATTTATAACATTCTGGTGCCCCTTTTGGGGGAGCACTACCTTTTCTGGGCGAAGTTTTGTTTGTTGAGAAGAATGAGGGAAAGATCCCCCCAATATCTGAAGGTGGTTGGATTCGAATATGATCTCAAGGCATGATCTTAGGGAAGATCCTCAACTGAAGGAGAGAAATCCTCAACTTATCCCAAAGATCTCTCAAGTGGTTGGGTCTTTCCAAGCTTATATAAATAGGCCTTCTCATGGTGAAAGGGAAAGAAAGATTGGAGGTATGAAACCTATGATCTCATAGGCAACATATAGTACAGGAAGAGAGACATTACAATAGCATATAACTTATGATCTCATGAGGGAGATGTCATTTGAAGCATCAACATCTTGTATGTGGGTTATTTGAGCAAGGGTATGGACAAGGAGAGCTTGGTGAAGTTGCTGCACTACATCCATGGTTGTTAGTAACACTTTGTTCTCATCAATATAAATTCATTCTTGGCCTGTTTCCTTTGAAGTTTGTTGTGAATATGAACTTGTATTCTTCGTAAGATAGATCTGTATTTGAGATAATTTCAATAGAGTAGGAATTTCATTGTATCTTTGTTTGTTCTACAGGACCTATTTAGGAGCTTAGGATTGAAGCTCAACTTGGACTTTGCAAGGACGAACGCCATTAAAAGGTACATATTTTTCTTCTTCCTCTTCGTACATTAACTTAATTAGATCTAAAAGGAAAGTCAGTGTCCACGTTAAGCACTTTTCCGTCTTGGCCTTAAAGAGTTAGGGACCTCAAGAGAATCCACTTGTCTACAGGAGGATTTCTCTTCAACAGCGTGTGTGTGTAAAGTGTCGTCCCGATGGGAAAATCCCAAAGTCATGTGTCTGATGGTTTAGAGAAGGGCACGTTATCCAAGGGTACCAGATAGGACCACATAGAAGTCAGTAGATTGGTGGGGTTATTAGTAGTGTAAAAAACAAGTACACATGGAGGCCACATAGACCCGATGACATCATCACAAGGATATACCCCCAGAAATTTTGAAAGGCCATAACTATCAGCTCAAAGCTCAAAATTGAGAAAATGAATAATCAAAGGAAAGCTAAGGAAGAGTAGAATCATTATATTCACTTAGATCTCAGAGATGGGTAGATATTTCATCAATAAGTAAAAATAAGGCATTTTGGTGGCCTTCGAGGATTGGAAATAGTGTGTAAATTTCCCAAATTTGTAGTTATATTTAATCTAACAAATGTTTTTGTTGATTACACATTTTGCAAACTCAAAGCTATAGTTAGATCCATTAAACATGAAGATCAGTGAGATAGAGTATATTCATGAGGATGAAGTCAGGGGATTGAATGTCATCATGGGAGATGATGAGACTAAATCCAATGGGTACAAAGAAGGAAGAGAAGGAAGTATTGATCTGGTGGAGATAATAAAAGTTTGAAAAGAGATGTTTTGAGCTATAAAACTAATAATGAGAGACTTATGAAATCTTATTAGCAAAAAAAAAAAATCCACACTAAGTTGTTGTAGAGCTTGGACAATTTAAAGAAGAATATGGATAAGGAAGCATATTCAAGGAAGACAAAATACCACATATCTCATACCAAGACACTACAAGTAAAACTCCTTGTATCGGATATTTTTTCATAGGTTTTTAGTGTTACAAGATTTGGAAAAAATTTCAAAAAAACATCTGCTACAACCTACACTATTTGAAGCAGATGTTTCAGTGGAGATTTTAACAAATGTTCCATACAACTAAAAAAAATTGGACATGCAAAGGTTGTAGTGGTGGTTTTTTCTTCATGCTTTTATTGTCAAAACGCACTGGTGTGCTCTTAACCAACCTTACCTGGTGCGTTCATATAAGACAAATGCACCAGTGCACATATAACTGATTCACACCCATTTCAATTTTTTTTTTGTATATAGAGAATTTATGGTCTTATAATTTCTATGCACTGGCTCCACATTGTTTGTGTATGAAGCACCAATGCCTTTTAGTTTTTGTACGCCTAGTTTCATTTAAGTTATAGTACACCTCGATGCATTTAAGTTATCATGCACCATGGTGAATTTGAGATAGTGTGCTCCGTGATGCTTGTGTAACTAGTACGTACCAGTGCATTTGAGATAGCTTGCACCTTGGTTCTTGTATAACTAGTATGTATCAGTGCCTGTATTACCATGTGCACCAAAAGGTAGTGAAATTTTCAATATTCGAGGTGAGATTTCGGTGCCATTATTTTTACTAAGCATTGATGTGTATATTATACTTAAAGCATTGGTGCATACATTATATTTAGAGCGTCGATGTGTATACTAAAATTAAAGCACCAATGTGTACATTATATTTATATCCCTGGTGTGTATTTTAAACATGGGCACCATAAAATTTTGAAACGATAAATATTATTGTACGCTATGTCATTTACGAAACATTGTTTTTTTCTCAATAGTTTGCACCAGTTTGTTTTTATAATTAATGGGCACCAGTGTGTATGACTCCTCAAAACAATCTACTTTCTATATTATGGCACACATTGTCTAGTGAGTTCATAAGAATACTGTGTAGTAATATGTATATATTTTAATTTATTGTTTTTTCACAAATTTTCAATTAATCATCTCAAAATCAAATATTTTTTATATAATAATATTGTTTTATATTTTTGTTATTGCATTTTGATATAATGATTGCATTAATGTGTTATACAAAGAATTACACCTCTATTATTTGTGTTGGATGTATGGGTTGACCTGTGTTCTACCTTAGTTCTCCAACAACACCCTAGAAACCATCGGCCCCTATGGTAAACCAGAAGGAAACATTGCACACAAAGCGCACAACACATTCTCACCCGAGATGGCTTATGGGTGAATACATGACCCAAGTGTCTGCAATCATGGAATGGATGGAACTCATGGGAATGTTAGGAATATCGATTTACTTACCTTTCTACTTCAACATTCATTGGATCTATTGTTTTATCCATTCAATAATATATATCTTGAAGAAAGCATCGTACTATTCTATTGTGTGCTATAAATAAAATTCAATAGAGTCATGGATTCATTCAATATAAAATCATTTCAAAGAAACACATAAGAGAATCACACACAGAGACACCATATTTTACTGTGGTTCACCCCCCCGAGGCTACGTAAACAAAGATATTTTTTTTCTTATTCTTATTCATCAAAATAGGGCGTTGCAGAAATTACATCAAAATTCTATCATACCATGTGAGGCTGAACAATTTTGCACCAAGATCGACAACTTGCGACCTGGCCCTTAGATACAATCCTTACATATCAACACTGACTCCATTTGAGCTCCACAACTCTCAACAAAACTAGTACTATGATTCAAAATGTATTCAAGACTGAACTCAAAAGGACTTCTCAACATACTCAAAAGATAATAAAATGATACCACTGCCTCATTTGCCTCATACATCCTCTATTTATATTACAAAAATGGGTAAAAACCCTTACATCATACTCTATAACCCTAACTCTAAGTGGACTCAACATGTCCACATATTAACTCCTTATGCACGGTTGGTCTTCGATCCAACCATTCCTTGCTTTGAGTCTGCACTAATTTTCCTTAATTCTCGGCGTGATTATTCCTTTTCCTTCTTGCACATTTCTTTCTCCTCATTCCCTAGCGTGCATTGCTTCCTTGGTCCATTATGTGTCGTTTGCTCCGTTTTATCTCGAACCTTACCCCAAAATTGTTTGCTCCAACACTCCCCCAACACTTATCTATGGCTCGTCCTGAGCCACTCAGGTAGTGTGTGCCTCCTACATTGATTTCTCCAATGCCTGGAACTTCTTTGTTAGTACATCCACTTGAGTCTTCGGATGCGCTCTCTTTTGTGCCAGGGTCTCTACCACCTACAATGCTATGTGCTCCTTCAAAACTTATTTATTTTTTGGGTGTGAGTGTCCTAATATTCCTTTATTTGTTTCCAACTCTACTATCATTCTCTTTTCTTTCCCATGAAGAGGCTCCAAGTGAGCTTGTCTTGTCTGTTTATCATCTTGGATCAACTTCAATTCTGCTTGCCGGTTTTTTATTTCCTGCACGACCTTCATTCTCTCCAAGATAGGCATTTTCTTTTGCCTTTGTTTTAAATCTTGAACTGCATCATTCAATTTCTCTTCACTCTGATCCAATGGTTGGATCCCTTCATATTCTTCCATGCTCGTCCATATCCACACAGTACTTTCATAGAGTTCTGGTATTTCTTTTACTTCCAGCGCAATGATATGTGTGTGCTATGTTGCATGCTGCTCCCTTTCTGATCTGACTTCTAGAGGGGTAGTTGGTCTCAGCTTCCCAACCAATTCTATTATCTCTTATTTGTAACCATCCATCATTTGCATTGTCCTTTGTATCTTTTCTTGCACACTGAGCTCTTCTGCTAGTGTGATGTCTGGAATTTTCTGGAAGACTTCCTCAAGTATTTTCTCTAGTTTCTTTGCGTGTTTTTTTTCTTCATCTCGGTCCAATTGTACCTCTTTGAGAGATATCTATAGTATCGCCTTCTCTTCCTTGGATGTCTCCAATTTTTTTGCATCTGTCCTAACCCTTGATTGTACTTCTTGTGCAACACTCATGTGCAACTTATATAATGTATTGGTTTGTATCTTGGACAAATCCAAGTCCAACTGTTCTACATCCTTCAAAGGTATTTTCACAGTATCCTCATCTACGTGTAGTGTGTTTTGGATTATCTGGAATGTCACGCTTCCCACTATTATTTTTTTTACTGTTTCCTTCTCTTCATATATTGGCTCATGTTGCACTGATACTTTCTATTGTTTTGTTCCTTTCTATTGCATGAGATTATTATGTATGCTCTCCATAACTTCTTTAACTTCCATCAGTTTTTTCATCAGTTCTTATCTTTTATATTACGATACATATCAGGATTCTTCTCCTCTATATTGGACTTTATCTGCTACCATCTCTACGTCACCTTCTATGATTGTGAGATCAAGGGGATTCTTCTACTCTTTCATCTGCTACCTCTGTTATCCCATCTGCATTGTTGATTTCCTCTTTTCTGTCTATGCACATTTCTTTACCTCTGGTATGTTTCTAGTCCTTATCTCCTAGGTTGGGATCTCATCTTTCTTCTTTTCTCCCTCGTGTGTTCTTTCTACATGCTCAATTCCTAACACTGAGGCTCTCGATACTTTTTCTTTCTTCCTTTCCCTCTTTGTTGTCATCACACTTTTTGTGCGATGTGAGGCTTTTCTAGTATTAGCTGTTGGGCTACTAGATTTTTGCATTGTGGAAACTTCTGCTTATTCCTTTCCCTTTGCTCCTTTCTTGACAACTACAGGTACCTTCCATTGATATGTCCATTATGCTATTAATGATTGGACTTCTTCTGTTGTTATGCAATACTACATCTTTAGCCATGTCTTTTTAGGGTATCTGTTGGCTTGTATCCATATATTGTGCATGAATTCCTTGAAGTTGGAAATTCCTTCATTTTATTTCACCACTTCATGTGAAATCCTCCATGTATCTACAATTTTCTCCTGCATATCCTATATGTACATGAAAAAAATGCTTGTATTGACCTTCCTCTTCTTCGGATCTATGTTGTGTTGCAAGGTTTCATATCTTGTTGCACGACACTTTCCTCTTTTGTCACAAAATGTTGAGTACTTCAATTATTCCCATGCGTCTAAAGATATTAATATAAATAACTAGGAATAATGCAACTTTGTTCTAGCATCTTGCACATCTCTGTAGTATTCTAAGAATAAATTTAGTAGATACAACACCCAACTTAGAATTGTTACTTTTTCACACTATGCAACTGTTGCGACTACCCCAACAAGCACCTCTTCTTTGTGACACTTTCTAAGTAGCGTATAGGCCATCAACTTCGGTGAAAATCTAGTGGATGGGTCATTGATGTTCTTAACGATCATACCTATGTTACCCCTATGAGTGCCAAATTGAGCCTTCACTTCTTCTACAATGGCCTTCTCATTTATTTTTTCATCAAGATATTGTTGAGGCTTTACCCTGACTGTTGGAACTCCTGTAAGTTTAGAAATTAAGTCGACATCCATAGGGACGGGTCTATCCATCCATAAAAATCCTCCATGTACATGCACCAAAGGATATTTTATGCATGAATTTACATCCTCCCCCTACCGAAGTTAGGTATTTCCAATAATTTCATAATGTCAGAGTTGTACAGTCCTGTAATCCAGAGTTTAGGTTCTAGTATTAGGACTCCCAATGTGTTTACCCCTCTTTTCTCCATGTAGATATTGTGTGCAAGATCTGGGAATTTTGCTACTTGTGTCACATCGTGGTCGGTGTATTTCAACTTGGGAACATGTCCCAACATATCTTCGACAAATATGACTGAATATGGAATGTGGGGAACTGACAACAAAATCTATGTTTGTATGTGCATTGTCATCACTACTTCCCTTTTCTTCGACGACCATGTTGTTGTTTCTTATTGGGCTCCTTCATCCTACATTTCTTCATTTGTATTGCAGTCATCTTCGACCTCTGAGGGTTCCTCTACTCTAGGTTTATCTGATTATGTCTTATCACTGTATTCTTGATCCTTTTCAGTCTCTGTGTGCATCACTCATGGGTGTTTTTCACTAGGGTTTGTTGTTGCACTAGGGTTTCTGCCTTCATCTTCTTGACTTACTACTTATTCTTCTGGGTTTTGATCCTTGACCTACGTCAGACTGATTGATTCATTTTATGTTTTTGGAATGTCATCCACATCGACCACCCCATTCGTCTCCTCCATCGATTTGTTAGTACTTTTGGTCCTTCGCATGATCTGGCTTGGTGCTTCAAATTTTGGTGGTGACATTGTTCTAATTATGGAAAATTTTGTTGCAAGTTGGTTGGATTCTTCACACACTTCGCACATGATAAAATTATATTCGTTCTTTCTCTCTTTCTCTCCTTTTCTTAGAAAATCATAAGTGTTTTCCTTTTCTGTGCCTTTCTCTCTTTCTCTCCTCTATCATAAATTCTCTGACGTGACCTATTTTTTTCGTTCACCATTTTTTCGCTTTTCCGATTATTTTCTGTTCCATCACGTTGTGTTTACTTTTCCCACGTGCATTATCATGAATTTTTTCACACCAGTTTATTGTATAATACGCGCTGGAATGCTCAACTATCTGTCTACCATTTATTCCTCTAATTACTTCGTTTTGGCTTTTTCTCATTTTTCTACTTTTTTCTTTTCTTTTTCTTCTTTTTCTTCCGACTATATACATTATGTACAATTCTACTTTCTGTGCTATACTTACTGAGGGTTGGTAGGTCGATTTTCCTTCTATATTTTTAGTCAACTACCATTCACCATTCCTTGTATTTCCTTGCCTATTGTTAGCACTAATATTCTCATGATCAAATTTTTGTCTTAAAAATTCATATTTTTCTTATATAAAGATAATAATGTCTTATTGGCATCTTTTTGACCATATTAAGGTCATATGAGGTGTTTTAAATTCTAAAAATAATATTTTGAAAATGGAGCTATAGGAAGTTCCTGCAATTTTCCTATGTAGAAAAAGTGTGGTGGCGCTACATGAAGTTCTTGTAGCATAACCTGTTTTTAGGGAAATGGCACGGTTTTGGAGGATGATTATGAGACCAGCCACCTATTCAACCTATTTACTTGTTTAGGTTAGTTTTATATCAATCACTTAAGATCAGAGGGAAGGAAAACTCATTTTCTAGGTGGAGCTTGATTAGTCAAAGACCTATTCTAGTCTAAAATTGTTTCCTAGAAATTAGGGTTTGTTGTCACTATCCAACACTCCTATTTTTTATGAATACCAAATCCTTAAAATTTTGACTCATATATATTTCAAACAACTTGGTACCTGATAAGCAAGGTCGAATTCTTGATGGATAATATTTTGGGAACACATCATCGCATTGACCTTATTTTTAGCAAGAAGTTACCAAAAATTTTGGAATTTTCTTGTTTTAGTCATCAACTATTAGCATGGATTTCGAGCATATGGTGATCAATATCAGTAAAATGAAAGAATTTTTTCTCAATAATAATATCATCTACAAAATCCTCTTTCATTTTTTACACAAGTTTCATGGTTTGGGAGATTCAAATGAATCTTTACAACTCATTTTTCAGATTCAGAAATTGAGGAGTTTTCTTATTTTAGTAATTATCTTTGGGAATGGATCCCAGACATATGGAAGGTTATTTTTGAAAAGTGAGCGAGGTTTTTATCAATATAATAATCATATACAAAAAACTCCTTCATTTTTTACACATGTGTCATTTTTTGGTATATTCAAATGAATCTTTACAACTCATTTTTCAGATTCAGAAATTCAGAAATTTTTCCGTTTTAGTCATTATCTTTGGGAACATATCCTAGGCAGCTGGAAGGTTATTTTTGAAAAGTGAAAGATTTTGTTTTCAATAATGGACTCATATATAAAAACCTCTCTTGTATTTTACACGAGTGTCATTTTTTGGGAGAAACAGGTGGATCTATGAGAATCATTTTTCGAGAATTTCGAGAATTTATTTTTCCTAAAAATTGCCTAGCCACCTCATCATTTTGAATTTGGGATGGAGGTTTTTGGATCCATTTTTATTGTATATTGAGAAGAATGTAATATATTTTTAAAAGAGAGGAATGAAAAGAGTGAGAGGAGGAAGGGGGGAGATCCCTATTTTGGCTTTCATTGTAAAACTTTCAAGAGCTAATTTTTTCTTATATTTTCTTATGTAAAGATATCAGTTGCTTATGAAGCCAATGGTTAGTTTTTGTTTCTATTATTTGTTTATCGTCTCTTTTACTTCATATTGAACATATTTTTTTGTTGTAAGATACATGACTGAAAATCTATGTTGAGAAGGTTTCTTTATAGGATATATTGCAATCATTGCCACATAAATGTTTAAGCCCTTTGAATCTTATTTCGAA